>WNWK01003686.1:0-159431 GCA_009830355.1 Cherax destructor
CGAATTTTTCAGTTATCTTACTAGTTCGCCCACAATAAAAAATTATGCATCAACTAAGGTGAGATTGGGTCCAGACCCAATTAAAAACCAAAGGATCAGCACAGACCATCTAGCCAGCGATGGTGCTGGTTTCTTCGTCAGGAAAAAACAGTGTTCTGTGTGAATTATGGTAAAACGATGCTAAATGTAGAACAAAGTGTATATTTACGGAATACGTTTCGCTCAAAGTAGAGCTTTGTCAAGTCAACTGATGACCCGTAGCAAATTAAGTATCTGATGTCTTGCCCAAGCTACGTCTTTCAACGCATTAAGGTAACAGAGCAACACTAGTAGTGTCCTATAATAATATTCGGCTCCCGGACATTTGGCCGACTGACACTTCGCAGTCGGACATTTCACCGAAGGATATTTGACCGAACTGGCACACATCACCTTAACCTAACCTAACTTAATCTGAGCTAACCTACTTATCCGTTCGGTCTATTGTCCGTTCGGCCAAATGGCTGTTGGCGCAATGTCCGTTCGGCCGATTGTCCTTCGGTCAAATGTCTGTCGGTCATCTGTCCGGCCAAGATCTTTTATAAAAGCTCCGCCACATAATCTCATTTTTATAAATGCGATTAAAAAAATCCATACAAAATTGAATAGATCGTGGAAAGACGTTCATAGTACTATTCCATTTCTGGATGAACTTTTTCAATCGCGTTTACCACAAAAGAGAACACATTGTATAGAGGAGCTTACTGTGATCCAAAGTATTTATACTTTTTATGCTTGCAGTGAGGGATACATGATCCGGTCTTGCCTGGGAAGTCCCAGACTTGAGAAAGTTGCAAAGAAGCCTTGTAAGTGTTTAATATTCATGAATATGCAAAGTCCTGGGATTTCAGTCATCGTATCGTGTTATAATAGTTTAATTTTTTGTTGTTTTCGTCTAATCAGTGAGATGTTTACGTGTGTAGCCGGAGTTCAGATCAGTGGAGGCGCGGTGTGGCTTCGCGTAATCCTCGACCTTGCCCACCCGGGGGTCGTATAGATGCAAATCCCCTCAGGGGATAGGTAAGCATGGGCGGCCAGCAGGCTCCAGGCTTGATATATATCTTGAGGGAGCGACCTGCCTCATTGGACCCTCGTGTTGACCTAAGTGGACGCTCGGGAAACCACAGGACCTTGCCATATTCTTTAGTATCTTGGAATGCAAATCGCCAGCATTTCCAGCCATATCACAAACTGCACTATGTTTTTTTTCTCATATCAGAAATCGTAAATAATACCAATGTTATTATTGTCTGACCTTTTTTTGGGTTACTATGTATAAAATTTGTGTAACTGTATTTATGTGTACTTGTACCTAAATAAACTTACTGCTACTACAAATAAAAATAATTACAATAACAATAATAATAATTATATTATTATTATTATTATTATTATTATTATTATTATTTTTATTATTATTATATAATGGATGTGAACCGATCCATTGACCTAAAAACTGCAGTTCAGAACTCAGTAAGTACAACTGTGGTGCCTCCAACTCTGGTAACTCCGAAATACACACCAAAATCAAGTCTAGAAACATGGTTTCTGCAGACAATATCCCAATACTAATAGTCTGCTAGAACAGATCTGAATCTAGACACTGAAAATTGCCTCCATTGTGCCTGTTTTTACCCCCTCCACGATACCCGTCCCTCTCCCCCCGGTCGCCTCTCCTCCCACTGATGGCCACCTCTTTCCCCTGGTAGCCACCCCTTTACCCCGGTGGCCGCCCCTTTCCCCCGGTGGCCGCCCCTTTCCCCCGGTGGCCGCCCCTTTCCCCATCCATCATTCAAGAAGGCTGCACTTCCTTCCAAGGTTAATTAAGCGGCCGTAAGCTAGATGGAAAGTTAACAAGAGAACTGCCTGGGTAACTACATTTAAACTGTGTGCCTCTGACGGATTTTCCCCTCCTCTTGGTGGGTGGTTGTGGGTAGTAGTGGGTGATAGTGGGTGGTGGTGGGTGGTATGCGGAGGGTGGTAGCAGGTGGTATTTGGTAGTGGAGGGTGATGGAGAGTGGTGGGTGATGGTTGTGGAGTGGGGAAGCTTATGACACTGACACACACACAAACACACACTACTCTGGTTCACCATTTTTTCCCTACCACTGACTAATTCATTACAATCATCACCAACTGTCACTATTAAAGCTCACCACAGTAGACTTCTTTACTACAAGCATCACCAATTTTCAATATCACAGGTCATAGGTCACCACCACAAACTCCTTCACTACACCCATCACCAACTATCATTATCAAAGGTCAAACGTCGCCCCCATAGACTCACCAAATGTCACTGTCACAGGTCACCACCACCACCAACCCTCAATACAATCATCATCAAGTGTCACCATCACAGATGGGAGGAGGTGCTTCATCACAGATTATCACTGTAGAGAGAGAGAGAGAGAGAGAGAGAGAGAGAGAGAGAGAGAGAGAGAGAGAGAGAGAGAGAGAGAGAGAGAGAGAGAGAGAGGGGGGTGACAAAGTTGCCTGGCCATGATGAAGAGAACACAAAAGGTTATTAGCTCCAGCTCCTCCAGCTCCTCCAGCTCCTCCAGCTCCTCCAGCTCCTCCAGCTTCTCCAGCTCCTCCAGCTCCTCCAGCTCCTCCAGCTTCTCCAGCTCCTCCAGCTCCTCCAGCTCCTCCAGCTCCTCCAGCTCCTCCAGCTCCTCCAGCTCCTCCAGCCTCTCCAGCTCCTCCAGCTCCTCCAGCTCCTCCAGCTCCTCCAGCTCCTCCAGCTCCTCCAGCTCCTCAGCTCTCCAGCTCACCACCTCCAGCTCCTCCAGCTCCTCCAGCTCCTCAGCTCCTCCAGCTCCTCCAGCCCTCCAGCTTCTCCAGCTCTCCAGCTCCTCCAGCTCCTCCAGCTCCTCAGCTTTCCAGCTCCTCAGCTCCTCCAGCTCCTCCAGCTCCTCCAGCTCCTCCAGCTCCTCCAGCTTCTCCAGCTCCTCCAGCTCCTCCAGCTCCTCCACTCCTCCAGCTCCTCCAGCCCGCCACTGACCGTTCATTACACGAGTGAACAAGGCGGTGGAAACAAGATGTCGGAGCTGGTATTTACGTTTAATTGCTAATACTACCAGTGCTGCTGCTTACTTATTTTCCTGTTGAGAATACTAACAGTATTGCTGCGCTACTTGTGAATTACTCCGTTGGGAATACTGCTGGTTCTGCAGTGCTATGTCGCGTAGGTCCTCGTTTAATAGGGTCAGTCTTATAGTGCTATATCGTGCGGGGCCTCGTTCAAGAGTCCAGTCCTGCAGTGCTGTGTCATTTATAGCCTCGGTTGAGTTGGATTTTACAATGCCAGGTTCTACAATGCATTATTTTGAGCTATAATGGCTCCTTACAGGTGGCTTTCCTTCCCCTACCCCATCCCAGTGGAGAAGGTTCTTTCTCCAGAAGATTGACCTCCGTCATGAGGACACTGGGTTGTCACGTCTCACTCTGACATTATCTATCCATTAATTTCTCCAGAAATGTTAATTATACGTCGGTTGTTCTTCTTATTGTGCTCCTGAAGGATGGAGAAGGAAGGGGAGGATAGAAGAGAAAAAGAAGAAATGGAAAGAGGTTATTTCCCATTGATTAAGAAGAGGAAGGAAGGGATTCTTCTTACTTCAATCTGACTCTTTTCTTCCTTCACTAACTCCACCGCAAATCTTTTATAGCATTACCAAAGAAAATTAATCTTTTTGTTCGGTCGAGTGATTCGCAAAATTGTTGAATCTATTCCTAATTATGCAGCACATCTCTGAGACCTGGAGGATATAGAGAGGTGTGTGTGAGCGTACATGATTGCTAGAGTGATTGCCTGCTTACATGCTTGCTTACGTGCTTGCTTGCGTGCTCACGTGTGTGTGGGAGAGGAATAGAAAGGCCTCCTCGACTATCTAGTTAGTTTTCTAATTGCCTTGTTAACACTGCTCTCTCGGGGCTCCATGTGGCTTGGAGTCTTTAATTTAGCTGAGAAGTAATCTCTTAAGAGGACATACCTGGGTGGGTGGTGTGAGTGGAGTGGGCGGTAAGTGGGGTGGAGGAGGTCGCAGAGAAGCATAAATAATCACTAACTGGAGCACAGACGCCTAAGATGTCGCCGACACCGCTAAATCACAACGTACACTCGTCCATGAACGACAACACGAGCACAGATGGGCGTCTAAACTGTCGCCGACACTGCTGGATCAGAATAACATACACTCCTGCATAAACGACAACACGAGCTGGATCACAACAACATACAACTATCAACAACAACCGTCAGATAATCTCAGAATATTTCACAACCAAACAGTTTACCTAAATTAAAAGGATTTTCTCTTTTTTTAATTTGACAAAAACAACAGCAAAACTACTACAAAAAAAAAAAAAAAAAAGGTCGCGTTTTACAGAGACGTAAATATCCGAGATGGGTGAATGACACTGAGAACTCCATCCAGACTTCCTCAACATTTTTGCAGTAATTTGTCTCAAAAGTTACCAATTAGGTAAATGTACTTATGCATTTTCTTATTCAACAAAAGGATGTAGAAGGATGTATGTGTAGAGAAAGTTGACTACGATGTTTTTTCTTTGATCGCTTATTATTTCTTGACGATTTTTTTTTACAGTGACTTGCGAAATCGTAATAATACAATTGCAAGGAAATCGCGGATCGGATGGGGTTTGGACCCATGGTGAGTCTAAAAGCTCACTGGCCTGTGAAATGTTGGGCTCGCTTGCCATGGGTTCTCTTAGCACCCCAACTGGGGTGCTAAGAGAACGAATTGGGGGTGCGTCTTCCCATCTGGCTGTGCTAGGAGGAGGATCTGGGGGTGCATTCCCCCACCTTGGAACTTCACGATCCTCCTTAGGGTTGGAGGTTGAGCTCAGAAGCTCACCCACGACTCGGGTGAGCAGAAAAAATAAGAAGGCACAATACCGTGGCTGGAACAATACTAAACCCCACGTAGGAGACTGGAACTTATGACGACGTTTCGGTCCGACTTGTACCATTAACAAACCCCACACGATCATCCCTCTCCATCACCCCTCCATCCATCCTCCATCCTTCACCCTCTATCCAACTCTCTTGAGTTGCCAGTTGTCTATCCCCGGGAGTGGATCGGATACTTACCCTCAGTTATTTCTACACAAGAACGTAAGATTTCTTCGTGTTGCTGTAATTGTCTCTTCCAATATACTCTAAATTGGAATCCAATTATTGAGTTAATGAAAAATCGTCAAAAATTTCATTAGTTTTTATACGTCGCTGTAAGAATGTCATTTATGTACCTTAGCCATGTCATTTTTTTTTTGGATTTGAGGAAATAATATACTCAAAAAAAAAAAAATCATGTACAAGTTAGCTTATATATTACTGACGGGAAAATTCTCCACTGAAAAATATATATTGGAAGAAAACTCAAAATGAGAAGTCAGTACTAATATAATAATCCAGCACAGTGTAGACTTTATCCAGTCTAGTGTCGACGTTATCCCTTCCAGCGTCGACATTATGCAGGCGAGCATAGGCATTAACCAGGCGAACGTCGACATTATCTAGGCGAGTGTCGACATTACCCAGGCAGACGTTGATATAATTCAGGCGAGCGTCAGCATTATCCAGGCTAATGTCGACATTATCCAGGCGAGCGTCGACATTATCCCAGACAAGGAGGAAGCTGTGTGTCAGCTTCAACATCTGCTGTGGATTATCACAATAACGAGATGATTAATGGCGGACTCTGATGTATCACTGGAAATAATGTCTGAAGTGAGAGGAGAAGATCGCGATAAGAGGCGGGTGGGTCTTTGGGTGGGCTTGGTGGGTCTTTGGGTGGGCTTGGTGGGTGGGGCGGTTTACCTGGAGAGAGTTCCAGGGGTCAGTGCCCCTGCGGCCCGGTCTGTGACCAGGTGGGTGGGATGAATGGATAGTCCGCCGAATAGGGTAAAGGTAAAATTGTTTGTGGGCTTGTAAGTGGGGATCCAAATTTTAAAGCTGGATCAAATGAATCATTTAATTCTAATTAGAATAAAATGCGTGAGTTTCGACCCCATCCCCTCCCTAAAAAAAATCTCTCGTTACAATGTATTTGCTTTTCTCTAATGAATTTCCACTGGCGTGGCTGCAGCGTTAATACATAGCCTACAGTGATGACCAGTGAGGCCCACGCTGCAATGTTGAACCCTCGCCACTCTTAACGTTAATAACTAAGCCTCTGTGATGACCAACCAGGCTCTTGCAGCACTGCCTAACCCCTCATTAACCCATATGGTAAATAAATCTGGATGCCAGTGGAGTCTGATAATGACATGTTGTGACCTCTGTAATCCTGCTGTGTCTTGCACTGCCGTTCACAGGGTAGGTACGGGGTGCGTGAGAAACTAGCCGTTCAAACGGTCACAGTATATACTGAACATAAAGAAACCTCAGGATAACACAAGTCAAACACTGGGATTTGTTTCAGTGAGACAAATCTGAAGATGCTCTTCACAACGTTGTTTATCAGTAAGATAAATCTGTGGATGCAGTGAGTCTTCTGACATCCTCATTGTGAGTTTCCAATAAACATGTCCTAAGAGTTTGCATTCGTCTCCTTTCATATACATTCTCAATATTTATATACTTCTTCCTTGGAAGGTTCTTAACTTATTTTACTGATAATTTACTTTTTGAAAATAAAGTGTCATATTTTTAGAAAGGTAACTAGCTCGGCTGTATCTGCTTTTATTACCCAAGGTGTTATTTCGCCTGGTTCTATAGCTTTATCTTCTTGTGAACATCCAGAAGTAGCTTCATTACTTCCTTTATGGATACTTGAATGCAAGTTTCGATTGGTTGTTTATGGCTTAATTCTGCTACATTCATTGTGTCCTCTTATGAAAACACATGGAATGTCATACTTAGTGTTTCTCACATGTCCTCCTTCATTTATGTGATTTTATTGTTATCTTTAATTGTTATGTAAAAGTCTGAACAAAATATATGACTGTCTCTCTTTTGCTCTCTATTTCATTTTCAATTTCTTTTCTGCCTGAAATACTGTCTGAGTCATGTTTAGCAACATGTTATCTCCAACATATTCCAAAAGAATATGTTGATTTATCTTTCTTTTTCTAGTGAATATAAAATCAAGCTTTGAGGAAGTGTTGCTTTTCGTTGATGATACTTCTGTAATGTGATGTCTGGGCCTTACCTCCACCACCTCGCTTCTCATACTGTTAAACTTTCTTATCACTCAAAGGCCTAAGAAATGTTTCCTAGTATCCCAATGACTCATCTGTGTTTTTAACTTCAGGCTATGTGTGTGTGTGTGTGTGTGTGTGTCTGTCTGTCTGTCTGTCTGTCTGTCTGTATCTGTCTGTCTGTATCTGTCTATCCCTCTCCCTCCCTCTCCTCAATCCCCTTCACACACACACACACACACTAGGCCAAGTGTCTATCGACCAGAAGACAACTTCACCATCTAAGGAAGACTCACTTGAAGGGTAGACATAGTGTGAGAGAGACCATCCTAAAAAAAACCCGTTGTATGATTAAGCAATCTTCCTCCCCTGTCACTATATAACTCGTATGTGTATGTATTTAATGGTTTTAATCATAAGCATAATTTTTAAAGGGGTGAACTAGTAAGCCAGTGGAAGGCCTCGGTCAAATGACCAAAAGCTCCAGTTGCGGGTCATCATATGACTAAGACCCGCGTCAGGAAACACTTGTCCTGTTTCCTGATAAACCTAACCAAACCTGTATCCCTTACTCTTCCTGCCTATCTTAAATTCCTTTACCCTCCCTCCCTCTCCCCATCTACATTCCCCACTCCTTCCCCATCTTAGCTTTCTCTCACTCAACATCTACATTTCTCCCTCCCTCCCCATCTACATTCCCCCACCAGAAAAAAAATAGTTGGGAAGAGAGGCCGGAGTTTATTAAAAACTTTTCTTTGCACCGGGAGACCCAAAGCTCTGCGATAAATCTTTTCGAGATAAGATTAGTCAATTACCACCGGTCTTAAGATGGTTCCCACATTGTCTGTCCTAACTGAATAGCAGAGATTTTCGGCTGCCGCCATTAAAGGAATCCAATGTCCCCCGATGGAATATTTGGTCTATCATGTCAGAGATTGCGTCTCCTGCCGACAGCTTGATACACAGAATATATATTATTTCTGAAATCAAGTTCCGACGGGTCAGAGGAGCAGGTGGTTAGAATAAATAAATAAATATTGTGTATGCATACATATATATGCAATACGATCACAGTAAACAGGTGTTATCACGATATGCAAAATAACCACAGTGAAAATTGGTGAAATTCCAATCGTTTCGTGATTTCACAAATTATCAAATAATGTGAGGAATCACGAAAGCGATTGGAATCTCACCATTTTTCACTGTTTCTTCTTATACTATCTTTCAACTCCCCCCTGTTTTGCATATATATATATATATATATATATATATATATATATATATATATATATATATATATATATATATATATATATATATATATTTATATATATCTTACTTTAAAGGAATATTCATCGTTATGTTACTTAAGATTTTTTATAAAAAGTTTTCTGAACTTTTCGAAGAGTCTTCACGAAGAAAAGTTGATTTTTGTGTAATATTGATGGAGAAGTTGAGGGGTGCTTCGTCAAACTCTGTCATTAACCCCTCAATCATTCCTTCCCACTTCCTCCATTCTTTTTCCTCCTCCATTCGTTCCTTCTCCCCTGTCTCATTCAACTCCATTACTGTGCGCAAAAATTCCCGTCTATGATGGAAGCATTTACGTGGCGAAGGTATTTATGTGGCTAATGTTGTTAAGCAAATTCTCTCTGTCTGCTCATGGCGACAGTAATGACGTGTTTTCACAACATTTGGAATACTAAAAGTGTTTTAGCTGACTGTATAGGACCAAGTGGAACCCAACTGAATTTAATGCAAAAGCAAACGTAGGAAATTACTATATAAATTTTAGGGAAAAACAAAAAGAAATGAAACAAAACTCTCTCTCTCTCTCTCTCTCTCTCTCTCTCTCTCTCTCTCTCTCTCTCTCTCTCTCTCTCTCTCTCTCTCTCTCCCTTCTGGCTTATCGCTTTCCATTAAATATAATAAAAATATCTTCAGGTTTGCTACCTTCCTTCCTCCCCATGTATTATTTCCTTTACTCCCCCCCCCTAAGTTCTCCCTTCCTCCATCTCTTACGTCCTTTACTCCCTCGCACGTCCTCCCTTTCTCCCTACCCCTCTCCCCGGATACAAAGGCACTTGCGACATTACTGAAGAAAAGACTGGTCTAGAACAAGTTTTCATCGTGCCAACGCTGGTTTCTGTGTGGAACTTCAAGTCACTAACTTGATAACATTTTGCTCTGTGTAGAGCTCTGCACCTGTGTCCTTTCATAATACTTCTCTTTCATTCCCTTCTTCTGTGCTCCTTCTCCCTCCTTCTCTCTACTGTCTCCCCTCAGCTCAGCACAACAACCTGTTAATTGCTTCCCCTCCCCAACTCCCCTCTGTCAAAATGATGGAAAGTTTTCCTTAAGTGTTTCATTGTGCTTCCACTACCTCCTGAAGGAGGAGCCAGGAGGCGATAACCTTGTGCTTTGTGCTCACAACGAAGCTATTACAACATTAAAATTAATGCTGCTATAAGTGTTCACACTAGTGGTCTCATGTGGCAACTAAGTTGGTGCGATCGTTACTAATGCGTATTCGAGGTGTGTGTGTGTGTGTGTGTGTGTGTGTGTGTGTACTGAACCAGCTATACATTTGCTCGCGTGTGTATGTAGTCAACAAATTGTGTCCTAGTTGGTAAAGCGCTATTCCCTGGTCCCAGAGCTCTAGTTCCTAGCCTCGTTCGGTACAGTTCAATCTAACTGCATACTTGTCTTTTAATCTACTGCGTTTATGTTTACTTGGAAATCCATGCATGGATCCACGAATGGATTTCGACTTGGGGAACAGATGATAACTGTTTTCCTGTCCACCACACCGGAGTTAACGGCCTCGTCTCTGTCTCGATGAGGTATTCAGCGTCTTTCCATCTCGCGTTCTCGTTCCTTATGAGCCAAGCAATCTGCGTCCGCCCACTATAAAAATGGCAGTGATCGTAAATAGGAACTCAAAGCCGAGCTCCCTATTAACTCATGGCGAAATAATACGCATGGGTAAGTCTCCTTACAGGTAAATAGATATTCAAGTATTAGTTGGGTGAAAAGAATCAATGTACACCGATGGAAATAATCCACACAGCTTGGCTTTATTGGGTTATCCTCCGAGTGTTAAGAATACGTCACCATCGTGTTCCAAAATGAGGGAAAACGTGTAGAGGATAAGTAAGGAGGAAGCAGACGTTCAGTACAAGTGGAAGCTATGCAGCTAATTACCTTAGCACACAAATAGGCAGTCTCTTGCTACCGAAGGTGTGTGAACCATCTCCTTGAGACCGAGTGGAGAGACACGACTACTCATTGGTATGTTCAGAAGACTGGAACTCTTACGGGTTAGAGTTCAAAATAAGAAAGCACTAAAATGAGAGACATTGTTAGAGGGAGTGACACTTGTTAAACTGTCAAATTAAGCAAGTCAACCAATTAAACGACCCCGTTTGGTTTCTGGCAAATATGCAGACAGGACTGGCCATTATTATTATTTTTTATTAAAACATCGGCCGTTTCCCACCAAGGCAGGGTGGCCCGAAAAGAAAAAACTTTCATCACTGTCTTGCCAGAGGCGTGCTTACACTACAGTTATAAAACTGCAACATTAACACCCCTCCTTCAGAGTGCCGGCACTGTACTTCCCATCTCCAGGAATCAAGTCCGGCCTGCCGGTTTCCCTGAATCCCTTCATAAATGTTACCTTGCTTACACTCCAACAGCACGTCAACTCCTATAAACCATTTGTCTCCATTCGTTCCTATCTAACATGCTCACGCACGCTTGCTGGAAGTCCAAGCCCCTCGCACACAAAACCTCCTTTACCCCCTCCCTCCAACCTGTCTCGTAATATTATCATATTACGAGACAAGCGATGAATCTATATAGTCATAAAGTACAGGTATGTACAGAATCGGATCCTGGTGTATCACCAAGCGTGTTTGATGGAAGATGAGCTTAGAGCAGCGAAGAACAAACTTTGTGTGATTTGAAACACATGTGATACAAATCACAACACCATGGTGAGGACCACCCACAACACCATGGTGAGAGCAACACACAACACCATGGTGAGAGCCACCCACAACACCATGGTGAGCTCCACCCACAACACCATGGTGAGCACCACCCACAACACCATGGTGAGCGTCACCCACAACACCATGGTGAGCACCACCCACAACACCATGGTGAGCACCACCCACAACACCATGGTGAGCGCCACCCACAACACCATGGTGAGCACCACCCACAACACCATGGTGAGCGTCACCTACAACACCATGGTGAGCACCACCCACAACACCATGGTGAGCACCACCCAGAACACCATGGTGAGCGCCACACACAACACCATGGTGAGCGCCACCCACAACACCATTGTACACCTTCATGACTCACGAAAACGCAAAAATACGATTGTAAGCAAACCACAGAACGGGTAGGGATCAACGCACTAGCCTGGTACTTTCAAGACTAGCTTGTCATGGGTTCGATCCCCACCCGTTCTGTGATTTAAAGAGGAGTTGAAAAAAACGTTATGTTAGTGCTGGTGTAACAGACGGGTAACTAACGCTATTATACCATTAATGATGTACTAGAATTGCAGAACTGTTGCAGAAATATTGTACCACTGTTGATCAACTATCACACCACTGATGCCCCACTGTTATAACAGTATGGCAACTATTTTAATGCCATTGAACCTTCCCTTTACCTTACTTTGATTAAACCTGTTTATAACTCATTCCCCAAGTGCTGTAAGACCTCAACACTAATAATAATAATAATAATAATAATAATAATAATAATAATAATAATAATAATAATACTGTTATTATTATTATTGTGGAAATATTGATGTTGCAACTCTGATATACCAACTGTTTGCAACAAACGATTAACACTGTCTCTTGTTTTTTCCTCAGGTGAGTGTTGTAGTCAAAGCAACTGGTGAGGGCTGTCTGTACTGGTGAGGGCTGTCTGTACTGGTGAGGGCTGTCTGTACTGGCGAGGGCTGTCTGTACTGGTGAGGGCTGTCTGTACTGGTGAGGGCTGTGTCGAGGGCTGTCTGTACTGGCGAGGGCTGTTTGTACTGGTGAGGGCTGTCTGTACTGGTGAGGGCTGTCTGTACTGGCGAGGGCTGTCTGTACTGGTGAGGGCTGTCTGTACTGGCGAGGGCTGTCTGTACTGGTGAGGGCTGTCTGTAAGTCCAGTACACTCTACGAGTACTTGCAACTGTGAGTTCCTTAGGTTCATCTTACCGCACTCCCTGATGTGTACTTTACTCTGTGTACGTGTAAACCACACACACGTGTATGTGATTTGTGTGTACGTGTGTGTAGGTGCGTGCATGACTGTGTACTAACCACGCCTGGAGCGTGTCTCCTAGTGCTTGTCTAGGGATTTGAGTGTCACTCCGTGCCAAGAAAAAGGGTTTTGCTAGAATTACCCATCTTTCCATATATATATATATATATATATATATATATATATATATATATATATATATATATATATATATATATGGTTAAAAAAAGGGTGGAAAAGAGAGGAAGGTGGAAGGGATAGGGGTGTGATGGGAATGTAGGGGGAGAGGAAAGTGGTCAGTAAAGGGTTAACCCCTTGAACTACTTCCCCAGGCTAGGCATTTCAAACTTTGCCAGTAGCAACAGTATAGAGGAGTTTATCCCGTGTGAGCAGTACACAACATTCACATGTCCTGATGTGCTTTGCTCTCACCAGGTCAGACAAGGCAGTGTGCCTCTCCCATCTGTCTGTAACAATAAAACCGAGACACTGTACTTTGTGGGTTTATATGCACCATCAGAAATTACTCAAAAGGGACAGCATACCCGCAACTGCTGTGTCAAATGGGGAAAAGAAAAAGGGAGTTGTGGGGAGCGGTGGGAGAGGAGAGAAGAGGGGATAGGAACGCAGATGGGAAGATGAGAGAAAGGAGGCTTAGTTAATAATAAAAAAAGGCTCTTAAAAGTGGCGGAGGCAACGCGGGGGAGAATAAGAAGTGATGCTGCAGTAATTAAGGAACAACAAAAACGACATCTCTTACTTAAAGTGGATTAAGATATTGTGAGACGAGGCAGAGGTAGAAGAGACAAGCTTGAGTGTAAACTTGGGGATTTAGAGGGAAGTTAAAATAAAGGGAGAGGTAGGGAGATGAAGGTTAAGAGGAGGGAAATGTAGAGGGAAGGGGGATGATGGGAATATGGAGAGGGGTTGAATATAAGAAGGAGGTTGAGAGATAGGGAGTTGTATGGGAGAAGTGGGGCATCTGAAATAGATGTAGTAGGGAGTAAGTAGATGTAAAAGGGAGTAACTTGATACGGCAGTTTGGGGAGAAGTGGGTGTATTGGGGAAGGGGTGGGTGTTTTAGGGATGGGTGGGTGTATTAGGGAGGAGTGGGCACATAGGACGGAGGACATATAAATTTAGTATGTATATACATAAGTATATATAGGCAACATCAATAGGTATATACAACATCAGTAGGTCTAGACTGTGTTTGAGTGTATGAAAAGGTAAATCCACTAAAGGCGAGTATGGAACATGTTTACGCAGGAAGAAAGCTCTAAGAGCCTCGGGAAGCTTGGTCAACACCTGAGCTCCAGCTCATCACGTCATCACGGGGTTCGGTGTCTGGTCAGGTCTGGGATGTTGTTATAATTTAGATCTAAAGAATGATGTGAGTGCTGTAACGTAGCATTTATAAGGTAATTGATACCACTACACGTTGATCAAGGAAGATTCTCACTCCATGATAGAGGTTCTTCGCGTATTGGAAAGAGTCGAATTCTCCTGTACACACCTTATTAATCTCCTCTATTTGGTGATGTTGGTTTTCTTAGTTTCTCTCCGTTTGGCCGACCTAAATAATACCACAATCTTTACGTAGAATTCAGCCATCATCTGCCTTATTATACTACATTTGAACATCCAGCTTATTCAATATTAATACCAAAATCTAACAATATTACTGACCTAGTTTGACGTTCATTCTCTAGTTCATATGATGATGATCTTTACCTTGAGATGTTAATTCTTCTCTGCCTGACGTTGATGAATTCTTTCTCCCAGTATAAACATATCCCTTACTAGCATTTTTTTTTTTTTTGCATTCTCTGAAGAGGACCTCAGTTTTCTCGTTTAATGTTTCTGTGTCCGGATGGGTTTATCATTTCGGTGATCAGTGTTTAATACACACACATATGCACATTAGTATAGTGACCACAGTGATTGTATATATATATATATATATATATATATATATATATATATATATATATATATATATATATATATATATACATTTGTATGCATATACATCACTAATACATATATCAAACATTACTATATATTACGCATTAGTGTACACAACGTTACCATAGAAAACATTAATATGTAAATCAAAATTATTATGTATGTATATACACAAATAACCCGTACCGAGGATCGGGAAAATAAAAACGTTTCGGTCCGACCTGGACCATTGACAAGTCCACCTGAAGCGGTTCAAGACAGATCGAAACGTCGTCATTACTCTCCCTCTCCTAAGAGCGCATTATTTGCGTATTCTTCCACCTACGGTATTGTGACTTTTTATTCTTTAGAATGTATATACATTATTTATATGGAGCCAAAGTATGCACACGCAAAGTGCTAAATAAAATTAAACAGACGACATAATGTTCTGTAATTCTGCTTAATGAGATACATTAGTTGGACATATAATTAAACTGTACTAGACCAGCCAGGAGTGATAGTAACTATCCTGTTGGATGCAAGGTGAACAGTGCTAGACTATCCAGGCGTGATAGTAACTATCCTGTTGGATGTAAGGTGAACAGTGCTAGACTATCCAGGAGTGATAGTAACTATCCTTCTGTTGGATGCAAGGTGAACAGTGCTAGACTATCCAGGAGTGATAGTAACTATCCTGTTGGATGCAAGGTGAACAGTGCTAGACCAGCCAGGAGTGATAGTAACTATCCTGTTGGATGCAAGGTGAACAGTGCTAGACTATCCAGGAGTGATAGTAACTATCCTTCTGTTGGATGCAAGGTGAACAGTGCTAGACTATCCAGGAGTGATAGTAACTATCCTTCTGTTGGATGCAGTAACAGTGCTAGACCAGCCAGGAGTGATAGTAACTATCCTGTTGGATGCAAGGTGAACAGTGCTAGACTATCCAGGAGTGATAGTAACTATCCTGTTGGATGTAAGGTGAACAGTGCTAGACCAGCCAGAGGATAGTAACTATCCTGTTGGATGCAAGGTGAACAGTGCTAGACTATCCAGGAGTGATAGTAACTATCCTTCTGTTGGATGTAAGGTGAACAGTGCTAGACCAGCCAGGAGTGATAGTAACTATCCTGTTGGATGCAAGGTGAACAGTGCTAGACCAGCCAGGAGTGATAGTAACTATCCTGTTGGATGCAAGGTGAACAGTGCTAGACTATCCAGGAGTGATAGTAACTATCCTTCTGTTGGATGCAAGGTGAACAGTGCTAGACTATCCAGGAGTGATAGTAACTATCCTTCTGTTGGATGCAAGGTGAACAGTGCTAGACTATCCAGGAGTGATAGTAACTATCCTTCTGTTGGATGTAAGGTGAACAGTGCTAGACTATCCAGGAGTGATAGTAACTATCCTGTTGGATGCAAGGTGAACAGTGCTAGACCAGCCAGGAGTGATAGTAACTATCCTGTTGGATGCAAGGTGAACAGTGCTAGACTATCCAGGAGTGATAGTAACTATCCTTCTGTTGGATGCAAGGTGAACAGTGCTAGACTATCCAGGAGTGATAGTAACTATCCTTCTGTTGGATGCAAGGTGAACAGTGCTAGACTATCCAGGAGTGATAGTAACTATCCTTACGTTGATAAAGTGAACAGTGCTAGACTATCCAGGAGTGATAGTAACTATCCTTCTGTTGGATGCAAGGTGAACAGTGCTAGACTATCCAGGAGTGATAGTAACTATCCTGTTGGATGCAAGGTGAACAGTGCTAGACCAGCCAGGAGTGATAGTAACTATCCTGTTGGATGCAAGGTGAACAGTGCTAGACTATCCAGGAGTGATAGTAACTATCCTTCTGTTGGATGCAAGGGAACAGTGCTAGACTATCCAGGAGTGATAGTAACTATCCTTCTGTTGGATGCAAGGTGAACAGTGCTAGACCAGCTAGGAGTGATATTAACTATCCTTCTGTTGGATGCAAGGTGAACAGTGCTAGACCAGCCAGGAGAACTGTCTGACCTGGTCGATGGCTCACTCATCATTCTTGGCAATTAAAGAAAAAATACGAAACTCTCATAGGAACATCCAAAGTGCAATTCAGAAATAAAAAAAAATAGACACTACTACTATGAACAATGCTGAGTATATAGTGAGGCTAGTTAATGGTCCACAGTGAGGACTGTGACTAGTCTCACTAGTTAATGGTCCACAGTGAGGACTGTGACTAGTCTCACTAGTTAATGGTCCACAGTGAGGACTGTGACTAGTCTCACTAGTTAATGGTCCACAGTGAGGACTGTGACTAGTCTCACTAGTTAATGGTCCACAGTGAGGACTGTGACTAGTCTCACTAGTTAATGGTCCACAGTGAGGACTGTGACTAGTCTCACTAGTTAATGGTCCACAGTGAGGACTGTGACTAGTCTCACTAGTTAATGGTCCACAGTGAGGACTATGACTAGTCTCACTAGTTAATGGTCCACAGTGAGGACTGTGATTAGTCTCACTAGTTAATGGTCCACACTGAAGATTGTGACTAGTCTCACTAGTTAATGGTCCACAGTGAGGACTGTGACTAGTCTCACTAGTTAATGGTCCACAGTGAGGACTGTGACTAGTCTCACTAGTTAATGGTCCACAGTGAGGACTGTGACTAGTCTCACTAGTTAATGGTTCACAGTGAGGACTGTGATTAGTCTCACTAGTTAATGGTCCACACTGAGGATTGTGACTAGTCTCACTAGTTAATGGTCCACAGTGAGGACTGTGACTAGTCTCACTAGTTAATGGTCCACAGTGAGGACTGTGACTAGTCTCACTAGTTAATGGTCCACAGTGAGGACTGTGACTAGTCTCACTATTTAATGGTCCACAGTGAGGACTGTGACTAGTCTCACTAGTTAATGGTCCACAGTGAGGACTGTGACTAGTCTCACTAGTTAATGGTCCACAGTGAGGACTGTGACTAGTCTCACTAGTTAATGGTCCACAGTGAGGACTGTGATTAGTCTCACTAGTTAATGGTCCACAGTGAGGACTGTGACTAGTCTCACTAGTTAATGGTCCACAGTGAGGACTGCGATTAGTCTCACTAGTTAATGGTCCACAGTGAGGACTGTGACAGTTTATCACAGTGTGCACAGCGTGTGCTGTGACCATTTAACATCATGTGCACACAGTGCACACGAGGGTGTGACTGGGGTTACGTGATTCGGAGTCACAAAGTTTTGTGATGAATAAAGGTTTGATTCACCAGCTTTCAACACTGAAAAGCTGCATAAGCCTTTCATGCAAGTGAGAACTTCTTCATCAGTGGCAGATTATGTTCAAGGGGGAAGTGCTAAAGTCCTATAGGTCATGCAGCAGCTGAAGAAGTGGAAAATATGTAGGTTTGAGCCATGGAAAGTGCAGCTCCAATTACTTGTACCAAGGAATTGGAACCTCCCTGTGGAGGGGATGAGGTTCACAAACAAGTGAGAGTGAAACTTGAACGTGAAACAGTTGAACACTGGGTGTGTGAGGTGGTGTTTTTTTTTTTTTGAGGAATCAATTCTAGAACCCCTCGTCAGCTTGCGTATTTTTTTACAAGTCGCTAAATAGTATCGTTGCGTGAGAAGGAGTGATCTTGTGCAAGACTGGGGTGCGAAAAGCGAAATGTCGGATTTGAGGATAATATTCCTTGTAATAATAACAATGGTCAACACTCATTTTCTTGCCAGCCGATTTTAAGGTAAGTTTGTGGTGCTATTTCCGAAAATGTCAAAAACTAGAGCTAATTAGGCTCAAGTTTTTGGATAAATTTGGTATCCCATTGAAAAACGTAAAAGGTGTGAATATATTGATCAGTCGGGTCTAACTTATAAATAACATTGAATTTATTTTTAGATCATGCGAGTCAAATCATGCAATATATACTAGACACTTTATTCTGTATAATAATAAATTAACATAGTAAGATAAGTCAGATACCACTAATTACTGCTTATGAAAACGTCGTTTGTACGATTTTCTTTATGCTGGTCATCAACACAGTGCCGTTGGAGGTCCAGTAATAGTCTGTCAACACGTGTGTGTTCCATCTGCCTTGACACCTTTCCTTTCCATCACCTTTATATCTTGATGGAACCTCTTCCCTTGTTCCTCCTCACCTCATCAAGATTATGTGGAAATCTGTTTAGGTTTCTATGGAGGAAGTGTACGTTTAAGCTCATATTAGTACCTAAATTCTTAAAGCTTGTCAGCATGTTTTGCTCCAGTTCTTCACAACTGTCTCTTTTGTGATTACTCAAGAAGTTCTTGACAACTGACACAACTGCACAATGCAGAAACTTCAACGTGGTAAACACTGATTTGGGAACGTCTTCATTGTATTTCACAGGTCTCCTTCTGACTCCAAATCAGGATATTCCTCACTTGACTTTCTTGTATCGATTGAAACCTTTCACATTCACCATACGGAAATAACAATCGTCGTGGTGGTTTTTCGGCTCTCTCCATACCCTACTAGGCACACCCGAGTTTAAACTCCTTTGCCTATTTTATGTCTAGCATCTTACAGGTTTTGCGACATAGGCAAGATTATCGTGTTCTCCAGTGCCCTCAAATATCAACATATCTTTTCAATCTATGTGATTTGTTTTGCAAAGTTTCAAAATGGCAGAATGTGGAGGGCTCTGCATGGAGAACTCATGTTTCTCATGGAGAACTCATGTTTCTCTGTGGTCGTTGTTGATACAACGACTTTCATTGAATATTAAATAATTTATAAATATAATTTTAATCTTTATTAAAACCATCTGTATATACAAATTGTCACTTCATATACACGCGTTATGGCTAAGTTCTCTGCTAATTGAGGGTAGGTATGCAATACCACAAACTAGAGACAATTTGAAACACCCTATAATTTGAAATACCCTAAATGCATTCAAATGTCTTTGTAAACGATTTTTTTGTTGACCAGTGTAATAATAATAATATGAATAATGATAATAAAAATATTAATAAATAATAATGAACAAGAATAAAATATACACCATGTTAAATACACACCTCTCGATGTATATACACTAGGGTACACGTATTATTGGTATATCTATACTGATAGGATAAATGCTCTCTAAAAATTTTCATCGGTGTCGAGCGAATTATTGACTAAAATACTGTGATTTTTGAGAGCCATAATCACAAATGACTGCGAACCCTTCTGTACTAGATTCTATACACTGTTCTTACCCTATTCCGTACTCTGTGCTGTACTATCAAACTCTCTTAGTTAAGATATGCTTCACAAATTTACATATATGATGGGAAAACTAGTGCAGGTTGAAGGATGGTGAAGCAGGGGAATAAGGACAGGATTAAGACGAAGATGCTAAACGCAAGTGGGGATACATTATTGAGATGGTTGTTTAATATATGTGTGAAAGAATGGAAACTTCTTAAAGATTGGAAGAGTATGCATTATTCCTTTGTGTAAAGGAAAGGGGACGAGGGAATAACTATTATAGGGGAATAAGTCTGTTGAGCTTACCAAGTGTACAACAGTATTACTGTCGGAAAAAAGTGTGTGAAAACCATAAAAGTAGGATTGTAGAGGAATAATATGGATTCAGAGAGGGAAGATTCCGTATGGCGTTTTAAAGCATGCAAGTGACCAGTACTTAAACAGGTGTAAGAAGCTGTGTGTTACATTTATGGATTTGGAAAACGCCTATAAGGTGGATAGGGTAGCGATGTGGCTGGTATTGAATGTTTATGGAGTATATAGAGTAGTGTGTTGAAAGCTGTGCAGTGTTTTTATGGTTGCTTAAATAACTAATAGACGAAGATGTAAACAAAGTGAGAAGAGATGAGGGTTTAGAAGACAATCTGATATGAGGTTGAAGTTAGTCACAATTGCTGATTACATTCTCCTTAGGAGATTCTCAGGAAAGGCTGCTAAGGTTGATTGAGGAGTTTTGGCGATATATTAACGTAGGAACTTTAAAGTGAACACATAAATGATGAAAATAGCGAGAGTAAGAACAAAATAAACTTAGGAAAGACTGAACATCAAAGTGGGTGAAAAAGCGTAGAAAAACTGCATGTATTTAAATATTCAGAAGTCGATGTGTTGGCAGATGGTTTGAATGGCTAGGCTTCTGGAAGTCTAAGGAGTTTGTGTGTAGAATAAAACACCTATCAGTAGAGCAAAAGATGCAAACTTGGGACTGTATTAGAGTATAGTTGTGCTAATATATGTATGGCTGTGAGGCATGGCTTTTTAAATGTTCCAGCAAAGATGAAACTGGAGACAGTAGAGATGTCGTATATCTCTATCTGTATATATATATATATATATATATATATATATATATATATATATATATATATATATATATATATATATATATATATATATATATATATATATATATATATATATATATATGTTATTGAAAACAGCTCCTTTATTTTCCACTAAGTAAAGAGTGTGGTAGTGATGAGAGGAGAGTGTGGGGGTGAGCCAGCATTCATATTCATGTATGCTGATGCTTGGTCCTCCTCACCTCAAGGTACAGCCCGACCCTCCCAGCCTGTGAGCAGCCTGCTGAGGCTGTCCTGAGGTTGCGCTCAGGCTGTGGTTGTGCTGAAGTTGTACCGAGGTTGTACTGGGGTTATGTTAATGTTGTGCCGAGGTTGTGTTGAGGTTGTGCCGAGGTTGTGTTGAGGTTGTGCCGAGGTTGTGTTGAGGTTGTGTTGAGGTTGTGTTGAGGTTGTGTTGAGGTTGTGTTGAGGTTGTGTTGAGGTTGTGTTGAGGTTGTGCCGAGGTTGTATTGAGGTTGTGCCGAGGTTGTGTTGAGGTTGTGCCGAGGTTGTGTCGAGGTTGTGTTGAGGTTGTGTTGAGGTTGTGTTGAGGTTGTGTTTAGGTTGTGTTGAGGTTGTGTTTAGGTTGTGTTGAGGTTGTGTTGAGGTTGTATTGAGGTTGTGTTGAGGTTGTGTTGAGTTGTGCCGAGGTTGTGTTGAGGTTGTGTTGAGGTTGTGCCGAGGTTGTGTTGAGGTTGTGTTGAGGTTGTGTTGAAGTTGTGTTGAAGTTGTGCCGAGGTTGTGTTGAGGTTGTGCCGAGGTTGTGTTGAGGTTGTGTTGAGGTTGTGCCGAGGTTGTGCCGAGGTTGTGCCGAGGTTGTGCCGAGGTTGTGCCGAGGTTGTGCCGAAGTTATGCCGAGGTTGTGTTAAGGTTGTGTTGAGGTTTCAGTAACGTTGCGCTCGACACTTTAGACCCAAAAGGTGTGATGATGACGAGTGAGAGGAGAGGGTAAGACGAGGATAAAGGAGAATGGGTAAGAAAATAATCTGTCAGGCAGTTCAATCGGGTAACGCTGCAACGAATTTGCATACTAACTGGGCGTCTCGTGCCGCTGTGTACCTTCCTGGCGGCCATTACCGCGAATAGGCGAAGCAGGCGAGATGAGGGGATGGGGAGAAACCTGAAGAGTATTTTTTGTCATTTAAACAAATCTGGACTCTTCAGCAGCGTGTTGCTACCCTATCTTACATTATAGTTACATAGTGGAAACTAAAGCTAGCTATGCTTTCCTGTTATATTACATCACAGGGAACTTCATAGCAATAGTGTCTGTATAATTATCAGCACTGAGTGGGAGCTTCATGCTAAGTGTGGTAATGGTATCAGCCTGAGTGGAGGCAGCTACTTCAGTAGGGTGGTAATGGTTCATCAGCTACTTCAGTAAGGTGGTAATGGTTCATCAGCTACTTCAGTAGGGTGGTAATGGTTCATCAGCTACTTCAGTAGCGTGGTAATGGTTCATCAGCTACTTCAGTAGGGTGGTAATGGTTCATCAGCTACTTCAGTAGAGTGGTAATGGTTCATCAGCTACTTCAGTAGCGTGGTAATGGTTCATCAGCTACGGTAACTTGAAAGATTTTATTCCAATAGATCTAAAGATACACTGGGAGTAGCACCTTCCTGGGTGGTTACCATACAGCAAGTATGGTACTATAACAGAACGATAGTTCCTCCCTGCATGGTTAATATCCAGCCAGGGTGGCAAATCAAATCATCAAATGACACTGTATCTGTGTCATTCGATGATACCGAGATGTACTATATTACTAGATTTATGTTCATTATTATATTAAGCAAAGAATTATTGAATCTTAAAACAAACTCTAAGTTGTACACTAGTTTGTTTTACTTACCAAACACTATTACTAGGAATTACCTTCTCTCAGGATTGCCTATCCCGGTGCTAATCAACATTACAGTGGACCCTCGGTTTTCGTTCACCGGTGAGGAGGAGGTGTTGATTCACCGGGAATTCTCCCTTCGTTCACCGGTGTTAATCAACATTACAGTGGACCCTCGGTTTTCGTTCACCTCCAAACTCGAACAATTATGTAAATGTATTTTTGTAAGAGCTTTTGTAAGTGTATTTTTGGGGTTCTGAAACGACTAATCTAATTTACATTTGTCCTTATGGGAATAAATTCGTTCGGTAACAGCACTCAAACAGCTTTCTGGAAAGAATTTTAAACGAAAACCGAGGGTCCACTGTATTTTGATGTTATCCACCTGTAGTGGAGAAATTTAAAAAACCATCCGCTCCATCTGGGGACCATTTTTCCAAAATTTATCTAAAATTCTAAAGTCAGTTAAATGAGAGAGAGAGAGAGAGAGAGAGAGAGAGAGGAGAGAGAGAGAGAGAGAGAGAGAGAGAGAGAGAGAGAGAGAGAGGAAAAATCGGCATTTTTATTTTTTGAGGCTACAATTATTTACTGCGATTCTGTACAAAATTTATATTAGAGAAAATTACAGAATTATAGGTAAAATTATGCATGCATATTTTGTGAATCAGGGGCTTGGTTGCTGCTGTACTTTGCTATCAGCTGACACTGTAGCCTCAGAAGACGGTGGAGTGCAGCCTGCCTGGAGGGATCCACATTCAAAATTGCATCCCTTTTACTTGACTTGATTAAAACTAAAGCTGCCAGACGTTGGATAAAATTGGATAGACGAGCCAGGTGTTGGTCCTTCTTATTCCTCGCTATCCGTGCTCGCTTCTTTTGTTTCTCCTCCGTTCATCATTAATCTCCTCTTACACCAACTCTTCCCCTAAGTCTCCTCATTCTCTTACCTCTCCATTTAGTTTCTTAGATTCTTTCTTCACTGAACACTTTCCCTTTTTATCTCCTTCATTTCCATCTCTCCCACACCTGCTACGTTCCCTTGATGGCCATTCCTTGGAGATGATACTTGCCAAGTAGTAATAACTCCAGCCTTGCAGCTAAAACTACTGAACCCATTGTGTGGAATGTTCGATTCATATCTTCATCGTATTACTGAAGTCTCAGCTAAGGTTGCCTGACTTCATTGTTTGACGTATTCATCACAACATGTGATGAATACTATACACTGCTGGTGCCCACAAAGTATCTATCAAATAAAATAGGGTAACAACACAATGTAGAGGTAAACCATTTTGTTAAAAAGAAATCTGCTGCCAGCCTTGCCCTTCGGTAACTGATTTAGAAGTTGGTTCGGGGCGTACAGACTTTCGAAATCAATAATTCCAGCGTACGATGTTAGGCGGTCAAAGAATCTGATACTGATATGGGTGGAAACATGAGCATTTGGAAAAGGAAAAAATGCTAGATGAAACTTCGGTCAGTCGTGAAGCCAATCGACTCTTTTTCTGTTTCCAGTTTGGTTACTTGTGAATTGATTAAGCTGCGGTGTTGTGATTTTTTTTACGGGGAGACTGATAGATGGACAAGCTGGCACACTGGCACACTGGCACACTGGAAGGAATTCATATATGCAGAATGATAGAGGGGTGGATAGGGAGATATGTACTTGGTTGATGGGTGGATAGGGAGATATGTACTTGGTTGATGGGTGGATAGGGAGATATGTACTTGGTTGCTGGGTGGATACGCAATTAAGAACTATGTTTAAAAGGAATGCTAGCAGATTAAAGTGATAGCTTTTTATATGGGCAAACTGGTAGATGGATAGACTGGTAGATATGTAATTAGTAGGATTATTAGATAATGGTAGATAATAGACGCAATAAAATATATTTTTTCAGCTCAGATTATCTAGATTAGTTAGAAACACCAATAATTACTGCAGGCGATCGTAAAGCAAACCACCCAACACGGACCAAGACAGTGTTTTCCCTTCCTCTCCTCTGCTCTATGCAATTTTTGTTGCCACACTCTGGGATGATGGCAATACCTTAGGAAAAAATCCCGTTTCCCCTTTGTATTGGATAGGCCTTTCTGAGAGATGGTAATTCCCGAGTAACAGTAACTCCAGCTCTCTTGGAACGAGACCTTTGAAGCTCCCGTAGCTGCTGAACCTTGAAGGGAATCAACATTGTCCTTAATTTCCTGCTGAAGTCTCCCAGCTAAGGCTGACGGATTTTTACGCTATGTATAAAATCTACTCTGCCTGATGGAAACTGAGGAGAAAATATAGCAAGCGTTTGCTGCTACCTTATAGAATAGGTTAGCAACAATAGTGGTTATAATAATAACTTAATTTTTAAAGGGGTGGACCGGTAGGCCAGCGGAAGGCCTCGGTCAGATGACCATAAGCTCCAGCTGCGGGTCATCATATGACTGAGACCCGCGTCAGGAAACACTTGTCTTGTTTCCTGACAAGCCTTACCTAACCTAGCACACTGCTCTTCTTCTTGTTGATTCGCCGGGACTCTCCCGGCCCGGGCCTTGTCCAAGTGGTGGCCCGGCCTTGGTTCCCTTGCTCGGGAGTATTTCAGACTAATGTCTGCCATGGGAGGAGGTACTTGGGACCTCCTCATCTGTGGGACCAACGGTCCCCAGGCCTAGCCACATTCCCCGCCCTCACGGGGCTCGTAAGGAGAAGCTAGGCCCATCTTTGGTCTGCCATCTTCCCTGCCCAAGGGGAACTAATGGGAAGAGCAGTCTTGTGAGCCGCAGGTGAAAGCAAGCTCTGGCTCAGGCACCTAGCCTGCCCTAGAAGGGCTAGGCATGGTGGCGATAGCACACTGCTCATGCATCCAATTATGCTTAAAAGAGAGCTTGGTAATTATCTCGCTGGGTTAAACAGCATTTACGAAGCCGTCGCCATTAAACTAAGAGACGACGACACTCCCAACGACGATTGTGACCTCACTTTCCCACACCCTGATGACTCTGGCGTTACCCCCTCCCTCTGCCTTTCCCAACTCATTCTCTGATGTATATGACCCTCTCACTCTGAGTGCTCTCACTCGCCGACGTTTTTGGCTTTTCTCACTAATGTCTGGTTCCCCCCCTCTCATACACTGATGAGTGTGGCACCTCATACACTGATGAGTGTGGCACTTGCCACTCGTTGAACAGTTCTCCGTCAATGGCAGTGGTTAAGATATTTTCGTTGCGTTAAATGCATCTGTTACTTTTTCGTATCTATGGTTCCTCAAGGTGATAATATTAAACTAGTAAATTTTCCTCTTGTTGATTCTTCTGTCACTTCTGGCCACTACTGCTCCAAGGTCTCCATTTTCTTTGCCACTTCTGGCCACTAGTGCTCCAAGGTCTCCATTTACTTTGCCACTTCTGCCCACTAGTGCTCCAAGATCTCCATTTTCTTTGCCACTTCTGCCCACTAGTGCTCCAAGGTCTCCATTTTCTTTGCCACTTCTGGCCACTAGTGCTCCAAGATCTCCATTTTCTTTGCCACTTCTGGCCACTAGTGCTCCAAGGTCTCCTTTTTCTTTCCCACTTCTGGCCACTAGTGCTCCAAGATCTCCATTTTCTTTGCCACTTCTGGCCACTAGTGCTCCAAGGTCTCCATTTTCTTTGCCACTTCTGGCCACTAGTGCTCCAAGATCTCCATTTTCTTTGCCACTTCTGGCCACTAGTGCTCAAGGTCTCCTTTTCTTTGCCACTTCTGGCCACTAGTGCTCAAGATCTCCATTTTCTTTGCCACTTCTGGCCACTAGTGCTCCAAGGTCTCCTTTTTCTTTGCCACTTCTGGCCACTAGTGCTCCAAGATCTCCATTTTCTTTGCCACTTCTGGCCACTAGTGCTCCAAGGTCTCCTTTTTCTTTGCCACTTCTGGCCACTACTGCTCCAAGATTTCTATTTCGATTACCCCAGCAAATCTGCACTTGCCTTGGAGAATATTCTCAAAAATCCCCTCCTTTTTTACGTTAACGGGAAATTAAACTACGGATTATATAATAACAGAGAGATACAGTATTACCACTTTCATTGTGCTACAGACGTAGGGGTCGTACAACGTCAGGAAATGAGAGATAATCAGGTTTGAACAGAGATCAAGCCAACCCCATTGAAGGGTGATACTTTTTTTTTCCACATATGCGAGCCAAAGATGAGAGCGAGAGTGAAGTATCTCTCTCATTATGTGTAGGTGTGTGACAAATGGCGCCACCAGCGGCAGATATTGCCAGCTCGCCGACAACTCTATTTTCTCGGGTGATTTTTTTATGGAAATTTCTGGGAGAGACGAGGCGAATCTGATGGAATTTTGAGGAACAAGAGAGCGCTCGCACGCGTGCGCTCATGTGTGTGTGTGTGTGTGTGTGTGTGTGTGTGTGTGTGTGTGTGTACTCACCTAATTGTACTCACCTAATTGTGGTTTTAGGGGTCGAGACTTAGCTGTGTGTGTGTGTGTGTGTGTGTGTGTGTATGTGTATGTGTGTGTGTATGTGTGTGTGTATGTGTATGTGTGTGTGTATATATATATGTGTTTGTAAGGTGTGTGTGTGTGTGTGAGTGAATGCTCGCCAAGTATTTCTCACCACTTTCTGTCAACAGGGGTCCGAGTTTTAGCTCCTAATCATGCATTTTCAATCATCAATGGAGGGAATCATTGGATCCTGGCTTCTTGGGGCCTGTCATAGATACCCTCACATCTAACTAATTCTATCTCTATCATGTTGAGAATGAAGACATATTTCTTAACATTACTACCGCATACACTACCACTACCAGTCAGCACACACAACCACCACAACAAAAAACCAACACTACCACCAATACCACCACTACCACCACCACCCCTACGTACAGAAGGCTAGTGGGACACATTGGTGCAGAAGGAAGGGGAAGAAAGTAAAAATGAAATATAGCAGAAAAAGGGAGAAGACAGGAGTGGGGAGAGAAAGACATATGATAGGAGACACAGAGAAGTGATGAATGGGGAACTCAGAGGTGTTGAGAGAGAGCGAGAGAGAGCGAGAGAGAGAGAGAGAGAGAGAGAGAGAGAGAGACATCGAGATGTGGTATATAATAAACATTTAAAGAACAAATAATGTAGGTTACAAGAAAACAGTAACAGTCAGTGATATCATCGGCAATAATAATAATAAATAAAAATAATAAGAATAAGAATAAGAATATTGTTATAATTATTATTATTATTAAGTCAAAGAGTAATCATTTTCTAAACAATCTTTCATTTTTTCCCGAAAGTCTTCGCAAAATTTTGTTGTTTTTAAAATTTGGAAGAAAATGACAAAATCTCGTAGTTTAAAATTTCCATGAAAAACCTCTTGCATTATATTAAACTTGTAGTCTCCTCAACAACATCTTTTCACTCTCCCCAGGGAGCATCCTACTCTATAATGAAGGAACACTTAGCGAGCTATATTCTCTCGTGTGGAGACACACTGCTGTTTCACATGTACCACACAGTAGGGGGTAAGTGCATAGGAACTGATGCTGCACCGGCAGTGCTTTATCAGGTCGCGCAAGGAGTGATGAGAGGTCATCAAGTTGTACCTAGAGTGAAATTCCGTGTGTAATACGGGGGTTTGCTCAACATCAGGCTTGTTTCTCCAATCCTTGTGGGCGTTACTTGCCATCCTACAGTTCAGGACGGACCGAAACGTATTTTCAAAGTGTTCTTCCCATATTGTGGGTTAGTTGTCAATTATTCCAGCCAAGGTGTTGTTGGTTCTCTGCAAATTGCTCCAGCCGTGACATTGTGGGATTAGGGGTTAATCGTGAACTGTTCCTGTTAGGTGTTGTGACTATAAGCTGACAGCGATTTAGAGTATCAGCAAATTTTCCAGCTGTCATACGTTTTTTGTTTCATGTGTGTAAAGTAACCAGCATCTCCTTTGATTCCTAAGATAGTTATTTAACTATCTTACATAGGTGAAATTTCAGCATAGTAACATAACTGTTAGTTTTCCACATATGAATAACATACCTGTTAATACCTGTTACACCTACTCCCCAAAATGCTGATCAGGAATTAACGATAATCTAACCAACGAAAACTAATCTAAATAACGCATGTAAATAAATTAACTGAATAAAAGATACGCATGAAATTAACGATCCACTTTTAACATCATTAGTGCGTATGTTACTTATATCTTGAAAAATAACAATTAATCTTTACTTATCATCTGTATATGTTGAAGTCCTACTTAAGTAACTTGAAAACAGAAGAAGTTGAGAGGGACAGAAACTTAGCAAGCAACTTGCATGAGTACCTGTAAAATGGGCTTGAGATTTCAGATGTAATTAAGACTGAGCGGTGTCTGAGTGAACCTCTTCATGTAATGGACCTATGTCTTGTCCGTGACAGGTCCTGGCCACGAGTGCCACCCAGCTGGGAGGGCCACATGAATGGGGGTACCACCTGGCTAGGAATGCCACCTGGCTTTAAGTCTCATCTCTGTTGCCTTCACTCCAGCTCTGCTGGAACTCAGTCTTCCAAGCTTCAGTAGCTACTGGGTCCAGACATGGTATACTTTACGATGTTCTCATCACCTTACTGAAGTCTCCCAGCTCAAGCTGACACATTTCAGTACTCTATGCATGTATCCATTCTGTCTGGTGGAACAGGATAGCCCATCCTGTCTGGGGGAACAGGATGGCACCCATGTCTGTGGGGAATAGGATATGCTCACCTGATATGGATATTATGCTATCTGGCTTTAAGTCCCATCTCATGTTGCCATTAGCTCAGCCTGCTGGAACTCCAGTCTTCGAAGCTTCGTAGCTACATGGTCACAAGTGTAAGCTTTACGATGTTCATCACCTTACTGAAGTCTCCCAGCTCAAGCTGACACATTTCAGTACTCTATGCATGTATCCATTCTGTCTGGTGGAACAGGATAGCCCATCCTGTCTGGGGGAACATGAGGGGACAAAACATTCTTTGTGGCGCAATAATACTGTTCATAGAGAATATTATTATTATTATTCTTATTATTATTATTATTATTATTATTATTATTATTATTATTATTATTATTTATTTTCGGAAATGCGATAAACACGTACGGGTCGTGCAACAATATATAGAACAGAGTAGACGCACAGTGCGGAAATAACCAGTTTAGTTGAAGTAAAAATAAATCTGGTAGCATCATGCGACACAAGATGTAAAAATGTTGTGTAACATTTATAAATAACTGAGGGGAAAAAAATTGAACTAAACCAAAAACTAAACTGAATATTTCGATCTTTCTGAGATTCTCCTCAGCACTGGTCAAGATGCTGAGGAAGATCCCGCTTATGGTGCGATGTGCTGAGGAAGATTTCAGAGTGTGGTACACACACACACACACACACGACCAGTTAGACGTCCTAACTCCGCTAGTGAAAGAGAAGGAAAATAAGCGAACAAGACTATAAGCAAAACATACATTTCTAACATCGGTGCCTAGAATCTAACTTCACAAAGCTAACGCGACTTCCACACACACTCCCGACGCTCACTCAGAAAGGGAGAGAGAGAGAGAGAGAGAGAGAGAGAGAGAGAGAGAGAGAGAGAGAGAGAATATTGGCCAAGTATCCTGAATCCTGAAATATAAAGATTTCCAAAGATCCGCGATATTTCAATAAGATCTTCTAACTTGCCACACTTGCAGACATTTCTGAAAATCCACAAAATTAGAAAAGAGATTATACAGTGGCGCGTGATCGTGATCATCGATCACGACGATACATTCTGAATAAAATTTATATTTCAGTGCTCACACAGGGGTGTATATATTTCGGTGTACATACCCGAGTGGTGTATATCTTCATATACGTCGATTGGAATACATTATATATATATATATATATATATATATATATATATATATATATATATATATATATATATATATATCGAGTGATATATACAGATTCTCGGTTAGGTGTATATTTCTCAGTGTATATGCACTGAACATTTAACTTTATCCATACAGTGTAAGAGTAAGATATTGTTACCATCTTAATAACTCACAAACACTCAGTACATACTAAACCTAAAACAACTAATTAAAATCAAGCTCAGTATTACGAAAACCGCAGAGGTTAAAAAACCGAAAAGGTTAAAATAAAAGGGTATTTATAAGTGTAAAAGTGTTTAAGTGTTTAACGTTGTTTAAAAGTGTTTAAAAATCGAGGAGGAAGATGAAGAGGAAGAGGAGGAGGAGGAGGAAGAGGAGAGGAGGAGGAGGAGGAGGAGTAGGACTAAGATGGCGGCTCATAAATCAGAAGGGATCACCTGAGCGTCAATAATACCCGAGTGTTCAGGTTATGGGGTTATTGACCCGTGGCAGTAACACTGGCTCTCAACTGCCACGCACATGCTTACTTAAGCCGAAACAGTGACCACAACATTAATATTGAGTTTAATAATTTCCTTAATGGGATAATTTCTTTGTGTGGGTGGGTTGTCATCTAGGACATGGGTTCCCAACCGGTGGTCCGTGGACCTCCTTTTTCCCAGGGGCCGCCGAGTTCTTTCAGAGTGTTTACGAACTATCGTAACTAGAATTGCTCCTTCAGCTTGACACACTCACTGTACACAGCTTAAAACTACATACATTAATTAGCCTGTAGGACTCCGCAAAGGGTCCTGGTATTTAATGAAGGGTCCTGGTATTTAATGAGGGTCCTGGTATTTAATGAGGGGTCCTGGTATTTAATGAGGGGTCCTGGTATTTAATGAGTTGTCCTGTTATTTAATGAGGGGTCCTGGTATTTAATGAGGGTCCTGTATTGAATAGAGTGGTGCTGTATTTGAATGAAGGTGTTTGTACTTTGAATCAGAGTGTGTCTGTACTTTGAATAAGGGGTGTTTGTACTTTGAATCAAGAGTAGTGTTTGTACTTTGAATCAAGAGTGGTGTTTTGTACTTTGAATCAAGAGTAGTGTTTGTACTTTGAATCAAGAGTGTGTTTTGTATTTTGAATCAATAGTAGTGTTTGTACTTTGAATCAAGAGTGGTGTTTTGTAATTTGAATCAAGAGTAGTGTTTTGTTCTTTGAATCAAGAGTCGTGTTTACTTCAGGAAAAGCACAATCTATTAAATACTAAGCCAAAAAGAACATCTGTAAACTCAGAGTTCTGGTTTGGTAGACACAAGCTCGCTGGAAGTATACCAACCTCCTGGTGTCGTCCTTGAATGTCAGATCTCTGTTGAGTAGACACAACTCGCTGGAAGCATACCAGCCTCCTGGTGTCGTCCTTGAAGGCAGATCTCTGTACTACAACTCGCTGGAAGCATACCAGCCTCCTGGTATCGTCCCTGAAGGCAGATCTCTGTACTCGCAAATACCGTCTCCCGACACACATTCCACTTTTCGGGTCATGGGTAAAAGCATTCACAAGAGGCTAATCAAGAAGATGCGTGTCTCTCTCTCTCTTTAATTAGTGCGGTTAATGGCTTGTCAAATTGAAATTCAGAGAGGTGAATGCAAAGCTAAAAGTACGAGAAGAGATGTGATACTGAGGTGTTTGTTGGGTGGCTGGGATGCAGGGGAGGGTGGCAGGGTACTGGGGAGGGTGGCAGGGATCCTGGGGAGTATGGCAGGTGTCTTGAAGATGGTTACAGGGTTCCTGGGGAGGATAACAGATGTCCTGGGGAGGGAGGTGGGGTTCTGTGGAAAGTGGTAGATGTTCTGTGGAGGGTGGCAGGAGTCCTGGGGAGGATGGCAAGGGTCCTGGGGAGGATGGCAGGAATTCTGGGGAGGGTAGCAGGGTTCCTGGGAAGATGGTAGTTGTCCTGTGGAGGTGGCAGGGATGCTGGGGAGGGTGATTGGATTCCTGGGAAGGAAGGTGGGGGGTCCTGGGGTGGCAAGGGGTGAGGTTCCTGGTGGTGGTGCTGGGGCAGGGAAGAAGACCAGGATTGTGATTTAGAAAACATTAGGTGGGCAGTGAAGTATTGGACTCGAGAGAGCAGCAATGTGAAGCATTTGGAAAGCAGCAGGACAAGAAGGAACAGGTGTAGGATGAAGAGAAGAAGGTGTAGGATGAAGAGGAACGCTTTTATCAGAGGCCAGTGCTGCTGATTAAAATGACACTAAGAAGAGGAAGAGGAGTCATGGAGAAAGGTACAAGGAAAAAAGAAGGCGCAGTGAAGGAATAATGAGAGAAGAGTGAAGGAAGGTGGAGCGACATAGGAGGTGAGGGAGACGCCATCTAGTCTAGTCACTTATCGTGTCTAAGATGAACACTTAAGTGATCAGATTTCAAGTGGAATGCTTTCACGGATGATGAAGAGAATCCGAAGATGTGTATCAGTGGAGGGAGGGGAATGAGAGGGAGGGGGAATGAGAGGGAGGGGGTGGTTTGGGGAAAAGGGGGTGGTAGGAGGGAGAGAGAGAGGGGATTGAGGGAGGAGGTGAGAGGAGGGGTGAGAAGGTGTGAGGGATGAGAGAGACGGCAAGAGAGCAACGCCAGTAGAACCTCCTTAAAATGGGCCAGTAAGACCTGCCTAGCATGGGTCAGTAGAACCTGCCTAGCATGGGCCAGTAAGACCTTCCTAACATGGGCCAGTAAGACCTTCCTAGCATGGGCCAGTAGAACCTGCCTAGCATGAGCCAGTAAGACCTGCCTAGCATGAGCCAGTAAAACCTGCCTAGCATGAGCCAGTAAGACCTTCCTAACATGGGCCAGTAGAACCTGCCTAGCATGGGCCAGTAAAACCTGCCTAGCATGGGCCAGTAAGACCTGCCTAGCATGGGCCAGTAAGACCTGCCTAGCATGAGCCAGTAAGACCTGCCTAGCATGGGCCAGTAAGACCTGCCTAGCATGGGCCAGTAGAACCTGCCTAGCATGAGCCAGTAAGACCTGCCTAGCATGGGCCAGTAAGACCTGCCTAACATGGGCCAGTAGAACCTGCCTAGCATGAGCCAGTCTACCTGGAGTCTACCTGGAGGGTATTCCTGGGATCAACGCCCCCGCGGCCCGGTCCATGACCAGGCCTCCTGGTGGATCAGGGTCTGATCAACAAGGCTGTTACTGCTGACCGCACATAGTCCAACGTACGACCCACAGCCCGGCTGAGCCGGTACTGACTTTAGGTATCTGTCCAGCTCCCTCTTGAAGACAACCAGAGGTCTATTGGTAATTCCCCTTATGGTTGGTGAGAGTCTGTTGAGCAGTCTTGGGCCCCGGACACTTATTGTGTTTTCTCTCAGTGTACCAATAGCGCCCCTACTTTTCACTGGGGGCATGTTGCATCGTCTGCCAAGTCTTTTGCTTTCGTAGGGAGTGATTTCTGTGTGCAGATTAGGACCAGTCCCTCCAGAATCTTCCAGGTGTAGATTATGATGTATCTCTCTCGCCTGCGCTCCTGTGAGTACAAGTCAAGTGCTTCCAAGCGTTCCCAGTAGTTAAGGTGTTTGATGGAACTTATATGTGCAGTAAAGGTTCTCTGTACATTCTCTAGATCTGCAATTTCACCTGTCTTGAATGGAGATGTTAATGAACAGCAGTATTCCAGCGTAGAGAGAACAAGTGATTTAAAGAGGATCATCATTGGCTTGGCATCTGTTGTCTTGAATGTTCTCATTATCCACCCTATCAGTTTCCTCTCGCAGATGTGATAGTGGCATTGTTGTGATCCTTGAAGGTGAGATCTTCTGACATTACCACTCCCAGGTCCTTCACATTACTTTTCCGCTCTATTGTGTAGAACGTTCTGCAGTGCTGTTCTATTACGTTATATTCTTACATAAGGAGTTGCATCCTTCTATACTCCATTTAAAGCAACATGTTAAATACCGAGGTACTCCTACGGTATAGATCACCAGCAACCTGACTTATCTGAGATCGAGCCGCAATTTAGAGGACGGAGGCTCAAACCTCCACCACTCTTTGAGCATTGTATATTGCGACAACAAAACCGCTTTTCATTCCCTCATGGAGAGAATTTCCGAAGCCCGTGCGAGGCTCTTGTGCAGCCTGAACACAAAACGCATTGTATGTTACGGCGTCAGCTCTCCCCACACTCTCTGTCAACGTTGTACGAATTCAAAACCTGATTCCCACGCTTCGCTCAGTTACCGTCGCTTCGTCTAGACTGATTTCAGCGAGAGCTGTGTGCGTGTGCGAGAGAGAGAGAGAGATGCGAGATGCTCCGACTGATAATCGATGCACAGGTTGGTTGAGAAGTTAGAAGCATTTAGGACAATACCTTCTGATTGTTGGGCTCTCTGGCGAGGCGGCTGTGTTGTCCCACTCTGAGCTCCTCCAAGACTGACAGAATTACGATGTATTGTTCATTAAGGGAATAATGCATAGCAAAATTTGTAATTTGTGAATGTTTTTAAGCATCGTGCGTGTTAATACCGTAAGAATGCGTTGACAAGATACGACAGAGTTGTGGAGGCTACCGTGAATGACCGCACAGAAAAAAAAACTATATGCTCTTAAAGAATTGCTTAGGTATTAGGAAACCAGACAATTAGGTCTACGACCCCCCACACAGAAAGATCTATTAACACTATGTTAAAATAGTTAACGACACTAAAATCCCTATCACCATTCTCCAATTGTAGAGGAAGGCAGACTATTGTGACACGGAGAAAAGGCATTTATGTACAGATCTGGATATTTACTAACGTAAACACTTCGTCACGAGTTACTTCATACTCGCCCACATCTGCCAGTCCATCCTCACCAAGACGTAACAGAGATTTGGTTGTCACGGAACTCCCGACAAACCTCTCACAGCTATATTTTGGAGATCCCTCTTGTGGCAAGTAATGACAGCTCGTCGGGAAAGTTGCTTTCCACTGGTTGGATAGCGATAACTTGTTATTGTGCCGATGCGAGAAATAGACCAAATAAAATTGCTTTAGGAAGAGATGTGTATGGACAGAAATTTAGAAGTTTATTTGAATTGTGGATTCCACCAAAGATTTTCAGAATAAGTAATTTAACTAGCAAAGCTAAGTAATTTAACTAGCAAAGCTAAATAACATTATTATTTTGTTAAAAATAAAACTCAGTACCATGCCTGGAACAATACCGTGCTTGGAGCAATACCATGCTTGAAATAACATGCCTGGAACAATACCGTGCTTGGAGCAATACCCGAATGCTTAGAAATAATGTGCCTGGAAACAATAAGTCTTGGATTCTCCTGGTTCTTTTAAGGAATAAACAATCTAGAAATTGGCACTGGAAACTAGACAATGTTTTGGTTTCTCCTGGTTCCTTATTAAGAGGGAAATAAAGAAAGGTCAGGACACAGGGAGGTGAGGAGACAACTAAATATGGTCAAGCAACGTGTTTTTTCGACACAAGCGGATTTGACAATATACCCAGTTAGCAGACGTGGCTGACAAATTTAAGAGTATAAGGATTGAAGTTTTTGGGAAGAGGACAAAATTCTAATATTCCTTTTGTTTCCATTAAGTAATCTGTTTCCTGGTTTTCTCATATTTTCTTTTTCAATCGTAACATGATAATAGTTTAAGACGGTACAAAAAACTCCATGTAGTTTTTGTTTGTAACACATGAGTTGCTTGTGAATTGTCTAAGTCTGTTTAATTCTACCTTCTCTGAGTGTTGAAAATTATAGCTAAATCAAACCACGAACTTTCTGTATTGATTTTAAACAAGAACCAACGGGTGTGGAGGAGTGCAAGAACTTGAGAATAATCAAGAAGATAAACAAAAGACGAAGGTTTTCAGCCACGTACAAAAGGAAATATTTCTTTTATTTGACTTAATTCTTCAGCTGACGAGTTCTACCTGCCGAAGAATCATTAGAGCATTTTAAAGTTATATTTCTTTAGTTCCTTGTGATATTTCCACCTCTGGGCGTTCCATTCATCCCTGATCCTCCTACACTTAACTCTCTTCCTTGACCATGACCTCTAACACTGCAGCAGGAGAGGACAAGGAATGACTTTGATAACGAAGTGGTAAAAGCAGGATCTATGCACAGCTTCAAAAATAGGTATGATAGGGCTCACGAAGCCAAGAGAGTGAACTCACTTGCTGAGAAGTAGGGCCAGGAGCTGAGGTTTAACCTCTGCAACCCCAAAAGGGGTTAAAATACACACACACACACGACAATGACTTATAAAATACTGAGAGGAATTGACGAGGTGAATAGGGACATGATGTCAGAGATGGGACACAGCAACAAGGGGTCACAATTGGAAGTTGAAGACTCAGATGAATCACAGGGTGTTAGGAAGTATTTCTTCAGCCATAGAGTTGTCAGGAAGTCGAACAATCTGGAGTGTGATGTAGTGGAGGCAGGATCCATACATAACTTTGAGGAGAAATACTACAAAGCTCATGGAAAACAGGAATAGAGTGGAACTAGTAGCGACCAGCAAAGAGAAGGGGCCAGGAGCTGTGACTCGACCCTTGCAACCACAAATAGGTGAGTACACACACACACACACACACGTGCGGTCCAAAGCTTCCAGATGCTGTGGTTGACATGATGGTGAATTAGGTGCTGATTTTCCCCTGCACCTGCCTTATGTTGAGCTGCAGTTTTCGTCGGCGAGTCCCACAATGCCCTGGTCTATCGCTAAGTCGAAATGTCGTCCAAACAATCTAATTTTTCTTCCCTTTCAGGTGGAGCTAATATAATGCCTGGTGCTGTCTTGCCCAGGCGGAGCCAAGTTAAATCTTCTACTGCGAGTCGTTTTCACTTATTATTTTTCTCGGGTCTGTAATATTTATATATTTCAGTGGAGAGCCCTTCCAGTCGACTGTGGAAATTCAACTTCAGGGGCTGAAAAAAAAACAATTTGCACAGCTAATGCGTCGAGTAGCGTTGACGTGTTGCTAATTAGGACTCATGTTATGATTCATGGCAAGACATTGAAGAGGCTTGTGGTGAAGACAAGACAAGCGAAGGGCACGATTATTCTTATATTCTTTTCATTGATTTGATTAAGCTCTACAGAGAGCGCTGCGTTGTCACGATAACATACTGCTTAGCACCTGTGTCTTGGCTTCATTGTTTTGGAATGTTTAGTACATTCGTTTAATTATGTGTATACATGAAATGAAAGATACGAGTGGAATGATAGGAAAAATGCTTAGTTTCTTTGTATAAGGAAAAGAAGAGATAACAGTAAAATTTTGAGAATAAGTGGCAGTCCGCCTTAATATCCGAGGCAATTAAGTAGAGCGTTCTTCTCACAACTGAAAAGAACCGAGATCGGTTCCCAGGCCGGTCGAGAATTACTGGGCATGTCTCCATACACCTGGTGCCTACGTTCACCTCGCCGACTGTTGGCATCCTTAGATGGGGCCAGAGTTAGTTTGTGAAACTGAACCTTGTAAACAAATACGTAGTTACTACTAACCCACCACTAACAACCACCATCACCCGGCCCACTACCACCCTCACCTAACCCATCAGCATCCATGACATCACCAGACCCACCACCATCCCCACTCAGACCCACCACCTTCCTTTACCTTGCCAACCACCGCCCACCCACAACTGCCAGCCTATCACCTCCCACATGGCTGACAGTTTATGAGGGAGATAACGTGGGTGTGAGACACACACACTGTCGTCTTCACCTGAGTAACGACTATCGACTCCGCCTCGCCGTTGTCGACCGCATGATATACGCAGAAGCACTAGTGCGCACTAATGGATTAACACAATAAAACTATTAATACACACTCTACTTTCTATACATGCCATTCACTGTTATGCGCATGATCTAGACATGTATTTTATGTACACTCGTGGCTCTCCTAAGTCCAAATTGTGCCAGCTTCAGTTCTTTTTTTTTTTTTTGGAGGATGAACTTTATAGACAGATTCGGCATTGTGCTGGGTTTCCCCACTCAGTATAGTCCTAATCAACATTTTCCAGGAACATCTAGGAGGTAGAGACCGTTCATTGACATCTCCCTTCACATTGCACATTCAGTCAACATCTGCTTGGAACATCATAGAAGACACCGGTTTGTGTACATCAACTCCTGTCACATTACATTTCTGAGATATTCCAACGCTATTTTGATCATTGTAACAAAATGATTTAGTCTTAACTCAACGTCAAGTTTGTTGGAGACGAGTCTTCATTTTAATTCAAAAGTGAAGGGGGATTACTCTCTGCCCTTTCTCGATTCTATTCCCACCAAAAATTGTGATGGCCTTAAGTTTAAAATTCACGGAAAGCCAATTAACAAGGATGACTTGATTCACTTTTACTTACACCACGAACTTAGTACAAAACGGCACCGTTGAGCGTACATTAAATTCTGTCGAAGCCATCCGCACGCCTCTAAGATCAACACAACACAAATTACCTGATCCCCCGCATCTCTCTCCTTCCTACTATGAACCCCATTCTCTCTCACTCTCCACTTCACACCCCATCCCTCTCACTCACATATCTCACTCTTATCCCACGCACCCCTCCCTCCCCTGCTCTCTCATCATCTTCTCTCGTATTGCTTGCGGAGAAAGTTGAGTGTGTGATCGATGCCAGTGCTTGTAGCACCAATATATATGCAGATATAACGTGATGCTGCCGCCGCTACTGAAGCAGCGATATTATAAAGTAAACAGCAGGTCTTGTTCCGGGGTATCCATCGATTTGTTTGTGTTCTAATAATGCCATTATTGCGCTATCAGAGGTGATAATTTAGTTAAAACAGACGCTTTACAGAGCAGTCTGTTACTGGGACAACCTTTAGTTCTATGTAGAGCTTTATCATTGATAAAGCTTACCTAGCACAGCTCTACAGAGAGCGAAACGTTGTGTCAATAAAAAGCTTGTTCTGTGACTTGTCTCTTTTATACTTGTCAGCAACATGTGATATGTGGTATTCCTAGCATAATTAGGTATCCCCTAAAAGAGAAAGTTTATAGTTGTTCCTGAGATTTTTTCTTCAAGTTGTCCGGGCGAGAGCTTGAGATCGCCTCTTTTTTTCGGCTTCAAATTTTCAGCGTTGGTGTATCTTAGAGGACGACTTGAATTTTTAGTGGGCTGTGTAAGGGCCAATTTGCCAAATTCATACACATAAATATCACAACGCTTTCGGGGCACCATGAGAACGACTCTTCCGATCAACTTCAGATTTTCTCTATTATTTCAAAGTTTCCAATATTGTATTGTTTTACTATATAGTTTGGAATAGTTTTAGACTGTGACGACATCAATTTCCAAATTGTATTTAACAAATTTATACTGATTTTCGTGAAATAGCTGGAGAACTCCTTTTAATATCAGCTTTAAGCTTAAATTGTTGATACATTTTACTTGAAGATATTTTAATATTATTTGATTAATACGAGTTACGGCTTCTGGACATTCGGCTATAGCTCATGGGCTTAAAGGGGTAACGAAGAGAGGTATCAATATGACAGTTTTCTTAACACTATACAGGCTGCCCAAAGAACATTTATCCCGTATAAAGAAATTAGATCAAGTAGAAATGACCCAAAATGGGTTTTATCTCCACATACTGGACCTCTTGGGAGAACTGAGGTGTAACTCATAGATCTCCTGAAGTAACTGAACGGCAGCTCCTCTGCCTCTTCAGGGTTGGTAGTTACAGGTACTATTCGTTATGTGTACATTGAGTTACAGAGGACTGAGATTATGGTATACGGGGACACTTATCTCGGATCGCTCTTCTGCTGTCCTCGCTGTCCTCGCCTCGTGCAGGTAGCAACTGCCAGTCTCCCTGCGATCCCCGTTGGGGAAAGGGGAACCTTAACCACCGAAGGCAGTATAGTCTCCTTTTGCACTTCCAGTGTGAAGATCAGGCCACTTAGTATTCTGAGTGATGCCACTAAGTTAAGACAAGATCGTGGATTTCAGGTCATTTCCTCACCAAGTATTCTGTTTTTGTTAAGAGGCTAGACAGATTCATCACTGAACTATCTACCGACTTGATCACGAAGATCCTCCAACGCATCTTCAATGATCAGGATCACCTTCCAAGACATCGTGTCTTCTCAAGCTCTGAAAAACTGCCTGGTAATTTCCTACCACCACATCGACCCTAGAAATATTAAACTAGAACGCTAAGATCATATCACACCATGCTGGAGCTGCTACTCCTACAATCAATTGGTCAAGTTCTGCTCACTGAGAAAGGAGAACATTTCAAAGATAAACCTTGAAGAACAGAGGAAACTTAACGCCACCAAATCTTCCATCTATGCCGCCATCATCAAGTTTGAAGCAGACACCACGAAGATCCTTCAAGCCACTCAATAGACAACCACAAGCAACTCCTTCCCTTCACTTCCAGATGGTGCACCATCAAAAGTCCTATACTAGTGTTTGCAGTGTTTGCCCACTTGGCAAACACTAGCGCCTTCAATACTACATTAAAATAATGTAGATAATGGTTCAGAGAACCGACAAGTTGATAAATTAGACACATGTGCAACACTTGGGTATCTTTATTGAGGATAAAGATACCCAAATGTTCATATGTGTCTAATCTACAATAAAAAACACTTCACACTCAGCACTATGCCCAACTTCAAGTACCCCGACTCTGCTGCTCCTGAGATATACCCATAATCATCCACTGTCCCAGCCGACCTGATAGTTCCTGTCTCCCATACCACTCAGGCCTCGTCACCTGCTCAACCACCTGTTGCCCCTCAACCTACTCCACTCAAATCATCTCACCTGTCCTGGCAATCACCACCTCTCAAGTTTCCCTAACCACTCTGACACAGCCAGCCGCTAAATCACCAGCCACTCACTCCACCTCACCTGTTCGGTCTACCATAGCAGCTACTCCTCCTCCACAAGTAGCCACCACCTCCAAGACTACAGACGTTCAAGCTGCCGAATTTTCTTCCTCTGATGATACTGATATCTCCGTCCCTGACCTCGAAGAAAAAAATTCACAAATAACCCGGACATAAGAGAAAGAAATTTATGACGACGTTTCGGTCCAACTTGAACCATTAACTAATCACACACTGGTTTCGAGTGCGACAACCTTGTCTTCTACATCATTCCCTCCAACCGAAGTGCTATGGTCTGCATAGACCTATACACGATGGTACTGTAAAACTATGCCTGTAGTTCACCATTCTTTTTCTCACTTAAACAAGTCCAAGAGTACTTGAAGACACACATCACCAACAGAAACCACAGTCGAGATGTTCTACCTCTCCAGATCCACATTTAAAAAAATACAAGAACGGGTGTTCCACTGTGACACACCACTGAGCACCTCGAGCGCTGCCTTCTTCTGAGTACTGCCTTGCCTGCCTGCCTGCCACCTCGAACTACCCAAGACCATCATCAGACGACTACTGCCTTCCCTTGCTGATCCTTCATATCGCCGTGAATTCACCGCTGCGGTGTTAAGCTCTGGCTCTTTCTGTCCGACTGAAGACACTCCTCTCCAGCGCTATTCTTCGCCTGTTCCCACTTCAAGGCTCACCACTGTGGGGTCTTTTCCGGATTCCTAGCAACCAAATGGCATCTAGTTTCATGTTTATCTACATGAAACTTGTTTCTAAACTGATGTTAATCGGCGTTCTTTATTCTCCTCCCTGTTGCAAAAATGACGCGCGATTTCTTAGCGAAGGATAATTTCTCTTACATCGTTGGCAACCTATCAGGGGTGATAGGATGTAAACAAAAAACAGGTGACTGAGGCGTCGGATGCTCCTTCAGTTATGGTGTTCAGAGGAAAGTTAGGAGCGCTTAGCCCCATCATTCACCACCTGAAGATGACACAGACTGCAGAAAGACACAGTTTAGAGCAAATCTTGGTTTACAGACTTCACGTCACTCTAAACAGAGCTTTATACACTCACATTGATATAACATAGTTCTACTTAAACTTTAGAACACAGGAATGGGACAATGCTGATCAAAATCAGTGGATTTTTGAGGAAATGAGTAGAAAAAATGGAGAGGGTTTTAACGAATAATTAATAGGATCTCAGATATAAAGTGTTACATTGTCTACATAAGGTCTTTCTATAACACCTGTCCGAAAGTAGTTCTTTTCATATATAAAGGCGATGCTTCATATTCCGCCTTTTCTTTACAAAAAAAGCTTTCTCGTCTCCGGTATAAAAGTTTTGTTTGGAAGAAGTAACTAATGGCTGCAGAAAGTCTGAGTATGAGCTGGAGGTTGATTAATTAAATAGTATAAGGTGTGACGAGAAGTGCTAGACACCTGTGCTGCAGTGGGCAAGACACAGGGGACTGGTGGATGGATGACTGGATGGATGATTGGATAGACATATGGATGGATGAATGGACAGATAGATTGTTACATGGAAGAATAAGGGCTGGCGCCGCCTCTGCCACCCACTTCAAGCTGAGCACTCTTGATTGACTGGCATTAATTTTATCAGTCTCAAATATTTACATGCACACACACACACAAACACACACACACACACACACACACACACACACACCTGAGTATCGACCCCTGCAACCACAATTAGGTGAGTACATCAACACACAGGCTCTCTGACATCTTAGGAAGGCATGATTAAGAATGTGGGTTATTATTATTATTATTATTATTATTATTATTATTATTATTATTATTATTATTATTATTATTATTATTATTATTACCGAAAATACTTTCGGTGGTACCTTAAAATGTTTGTTCAGTTCCTGGTAGACTTCCTGGTCATTTCTTGTGAGTTGCTCTCCTCCCTTCTTCCTCTTATTTCCTGGTCCTTTATTGTCGTCCTCCTTCTGGTACGACTCTAGAGTAATTACGGTTTAGATTTGACTTTCGATGCTGTGTGTGTGTGTGTGTGTGTGTGTGTGTGTGTGTGTGTGTGTGTGTGTGTGTACTCGCTTACATATGGTTGCAATGGTCTAATTTCAGCTCCTGGCTCCTTTTCGCTTCGATTTCCTTATACCACTTCTGGAGTGTATTTATGGATCCAGCCTCTACCACTTCACTCTCTGGGTCGTTCCACTTCCTGACTACTCTAAGGCTGAAGAAGTACTTCCTAACGTGCCTTTGGCTTGTCTGAGTTTTCAACTTTCAACTGCGTCCTCGTGTTCTTGGTGTCCATCTCTCAAGCAATTTTCCCTATTCACGCTTTAAATTTCTCTCAGTATTTGGTACATTATTAGTATATCACCCAAGTCCTTTTGTCTTCCAATGTCATCAGATTGAGTTCCCTTACCCTCACATACACTTAGCTCCGGACTAGTCACGTTGCAATATCTGGGCATGCTTGACCAGCTGCAGGTTCCATACTGGTACTGCAAACTCCAGTATGGGCCTGACGTACACGGTATGCAGTGAGAGAGAGAGAGAGAGAGAGAGAGAGAGAGAGAGAGAGAGAGAGAGAGAGAGAGAGAGAGAGAGAGAGAGAGATATGTTCCTCGACTTCCCCCACTCCCTACTCCACAAAACCCTCTTTTTACCCTCTTTCCTGAAAAACGATGTAAAAGTTTTACAACTGGTAAATGTTCCTCACAGTCCGGCTAAAACAACGCTAACCTTGCACCATGAAAGTATTAATGATCTTACTCCCAGTAATATATGTATACTTATTAGTGACCTTCATTGCGGACATTTATGTAGTGTGTTTTACTGTAAATAATCAACGGAAAAGGGAAAAAAATGTGCCTGATGTTTTTTACCAGTAGGTGAGTGTGTGTTTTTGGGACTGTGTGTGTGTCTGTCTGTATACCTGGAGAGGTTTTCGGGGGGTCAACTCCCCTCTGCCCGGTCTGTGACCAGGCCTCATGTATACAGCTTGTGCGTTTTTCAAGAGCAGAATGTATAATTACGCGGATATGAGTAAGACAAGACAAGAGTTAACGCTGTGGGTCCAGAACGTGGTGGTGCTTCAGTCACTCTCTGAGCAGCATCGTGGCGTGGGCCCAGAACGTGGTAGTGTTTCAGCCACTCGCTGAGCAGCACCGGGGCGTGGGTTCACATGTTAAGGGGCTTCAGCCACTCGCTGAGCAGCGCCGAGGCCTTGGTCCATACGTGGTAGTGCTTTAGCCACTCGCTGAGCAGCACCGGGGCGTAGGTTAACATATATAGCTGCGCCAAGCACTGGCTCATTAGCTCCTGAAGTTCGGGAAATAACGCAAAGGTTTGTTGCAGCGGCCGAGTAAGGAATGGGTTGATGCCACATGGGAGATGGTCACTAGAGATCAAGCGAGATATTTTGTCTCCGCTACCCCCTGAACTAATGCTATATCTCCTCCACACAAGTGGGTCGGATTATCCATTGGGCACAATGAGTACCACACTCAAGGCATAAAAAAAACTTCTTGCTCATAAAAATATCAAACGATTTAAAAAGGAGAAAGCTACTAAATAAAACTTCATTATTTGCTTTAACTTAAGTACTTGCATTGTATACAATGTATAGTTTTCATTTTGGGCTTAACATTGTATACCATTGCAAATATTTTTCTATAGAGTTATCTTTAGGACTTACGGTACGGGTATTAGAATGCCTTGAACCTACAAAGACTAATCCTGGTCTGCCCTAGACCCCTGAAATCAATCTCGACGTCTCGACGGTATCGCGAGATTGATTACGATATGTAGGGCCCCACAAACTTAAAATTAGTTACGATGCTTTTCTACTCTACCCTGAAATTTAGCATAAAGTGTCCTTCACTCTATTTTGATATTTAATTCCATATCTACTCTACACTACCCTGAAATCTTATAAGGTATCGTGTCTCAACTAACGTTATATTTAACATATTAGTACTTGTTACATTGTGTACTTTATGATATATTTTATCAGTGATGCTTGATACTGTCTGTGTTTTCTAAAGGAACAGATTAGGGCGATATCGGCAAATAAGTTTATATGAAGGTGCTGTCAGATGCTGTTGATGGTTTCTGCCTCTGAACACAGGGATACGTAAATGCTTCTCTTTGCCTGACCTTTTATCCTTTTTTATTTATCACTGTCTCCCTCCTTGCCTGACTTTCCTCCCTCCTGACTTCCCACCTCCTAGTACCTTCCTCTATGCTGCGCTCCTTCCCCTCTCTATCTTCCTGCCTCCTGCTCATTCTTGCCCTCCTTTACTTCCCTACCAAAAGAAAATGGCAAGTGGGCAGCAGCCTATCCATCTTCTTCCGAAATTGAGCCGTCACTATAGTTGGGTGAGGATCATATTCGTGAAGCCTCGCCAGGGAGCTTCCTCTCCAGGGAGTCTCTTCTTCAAGGAGCATCCATTGCCAAGATGTTTTTTTTAATGCGTGGGTGGGGGAAGGGGAGGTTGATGAGAAGTAATCAGAAAAAGGGACCGTAGCTTCAATTCCTAGATCAAGTTTGCCTTACCGGCATCAAGTCACCTACCCACATGTACCATGAAGGGTGTGCTGAGGGCATATACAACTTCACAATACTCAAGGGAGTTTAATATTCAACTCATCATCAACTAGTAGTGTAAATCGCTGTAATATTAAATAATTATTGTTTGCAAAATCACGGTTTGAGGTTTGACGAGTAAATCTTGTTGGAAGTAATTACTGACTTGAGAGATAATGGAAGTAACTACTGATTTGAGAGATAATGGAAGTAATTACTGATTTGATAGATAATGGAAGTAACTACTGATTTGAGAGATAATGTTTCAACTGGAATTTAGTGAGTGTCGCAGTGCATCACCTTCACAAACAGAAGGATCTCTCAAAGTTAGTGTCCTCGCTGGGTTGATATATTAAGCTATAAAATTCTGGGGTACTCAGATTTTTTTATAAAGTTGCTATATTCTGAAAGTTTACACGAGGTTAAATGCAGCAGTCAGAGCCGTGGAATGACGGTTGATGTAACACAACCAGTAGTTAGACTGTTGGGTTTAGTCCTGACTCTTTCTCTTCTACTTCAGCTGTTCCTCTCACCGGCTATTCTTCTTCTGTCCCCACTTCCCCCTCGCCCCTAGTGGGTCCTTACCTGAGAGTCTGAACTAACTAACTAACGGTTGATGTGGGGTTTGAAGCCTATCAACTACATTAGGCTGCACGTAATCTGTCAAGAATATTTTGATCTCTAAAATAGGGATGACTCTTAGTGTATATGCACTGAGAGTCATACACCTATTGGTTATATATTCTGACTCTTGGAATAATATATTCCAGTTTCAGGGTTGTACAACACAAGTGGTTATTATTACCGAATTTTCGTTATTTAACTTTCAAAATTAGTGCTGTTGGTTCATGTTGAAACCTCAACTTTTATTTGAAAAATATTATCACTCTGAGACAACAAATTACAAACTTGAAAAGAAAAGGATTTTTTTCGATTTTCTTGTGACCAGAAACTTGCAAAGATTATTTATGAGTTTATCTTAAGCACCACGCACTCAGCTGCCCTTAAAGTGTTGCAACCACCACAGCACCACGCACTAGCTGCCCTGAAAGTGTTGCAACCACCCCAACACCACGCACTCAACGGCCCTGATAGTGTTGCAACCACCCCAGCACCACGCACTCAACGATTCTGAAAGTGTTGCAACCACCCCAGCACCACGCACTCAACGATCCTGAAAGTGTTGCAACTACCCCAGCCCACGCACTCAACGGCTCTGAAAGTGTTGCAACCACCACAGCACCATTCACTCAACGATTCTGAAAGTGTTGCAATCACCCCAGCACCACGCACTCAACGGCTCTGAAAGTGTTGCAACCACCACAGCACCACGCACTCAACGGCTCTGAAAGTGTTGCAACCACCCAGCACCACGCACTCAACGGCTCTGAAAGTGTTGCAACCACCACAGCACCACGCACTCAACGGCTCCTGAAAGTGTTGCAACCACCACAGCACCACGCACTCAACGGCCCTGAAAGTGTTGCAACCACCCAGCACCACGCACTCAACGGCCCTGAAAGTGTTGCAACCACCCCAATACCTCACTCAACGGCTAAAAATCTTGGCAACACCAGCCCCAGTTACTAACTTAGTTATTTAAGAACTGACCCTGACTCCCCTAAGGTGATCACCCCTCTCATAATTCAAAAGTTCCGTGAAGTGGAATCTAACATGCAGTTATTTGAAACTGACTTTCATCTCCCTTTCACTCTCACTTTAAGTCCCTCATGAAGCCAGCCGTGTCAGTGATCATAATTCAACTACTATTACCTATTTCTCTATTCAACGTCTGAGAGCCGCGTCAGTGAATCATAATTTAATAAACGCTGAGATATAACTAATAGTTTCTTGAGTTTAATCTAGACAGTTAGAAGTCTAAGTTTGATACAAGTTGTCAGTGTGAATTACTAATAGTTATTAGTTGATTTTAAAGTTAGTCTAGTTTACTACATTATGTTAGTTGATATGATATTATATATATATTGATATATATATATATATATATATATATATATATATATATATATATATATATATATATATATGAATGTATATGAGAGAAAGAGAACAGGGTGTGGGTGCTCGAAATGTCGCAGAACACAGATGTTGCTCAGCAACATTGCAGCTGGATAGAGACAGTGAAACAAACTTAACAATGTACACCACAAATTTTAGTTCTGTGATCAATCCCAAAATTCCTCAAGATCTCCATTTACTCTCCATTGTCTCTTGAAGACAAACTTTAAGGAGTAAAATATTATATTTTTTCCCACTAGTTTCACTCACCAAAGAAACATTGTTTTAGAAAAATAATTCCAAGTGCCACAGAATGTGTGTACATTTTGAGCTTATATTCCTGTTATTACAAAGTGCCACTTTCCTCCATCACGGGTAACACTACGGGTGAGGCACTAGATGGTACTCACCTTGTCGATCACACTGGCACTCTCCCCGTCAACCACACTGGCACTCTCCCCGTCGACCACACAGACACTCGCCCCGTCGACCACACTGGTGCGACAAAACCACCTGACCAATGCCACAAAATAAAAACAATCCTATTCAGATCTCTTACTTATTATAAAGGGTGCAATCCATTCAAGTGGGGGATTTAGTGCTTTTCCTGCTAGTTTTATAAGTGGCTTGCCATGGATTCGAGCCCTCCATTCAGTGAGTTGTTTACAATCATACCATTACGATTTCGAAAATCATTCATAATAGCTTTGAAGGGATTAGAGGAAGAAATGTTCACAGTGGTAGCTTAGTGGTACAGTGCTTGGCGCACAACTGAAAATCTCCACAATTGTGCTCTTGTGAAATTAATCTTTAGAAACCTTCATTTGTTGTCACAGTTGGGCCCATATTAGCCTATGATCATTATTACGGTTATGATGAGGTGAAATTTTAAATTCTTTAAATGTATTCAGAGAAATAGGTGTACTTACCCTGGCCTTCTCTGCCTTCGTCAGGTGAGCATTATGCAGCACGTACGAGGAGCCTGGACCCTGCTGTTGCTGGTGGCGCTGGTTCAACTGGTCGTCTCACAGGAAGAAGTGACTCCAGACCACAGTGATGATAAGCGGGTAGGCTGGTCCTCAATGCACGGCACCTGGGGCAAGAGACCTGACCTTGAAGATACTCAACTAGAGGTATGTGTATTCACTTGGTTGTGTTTGCGGGGGTTGCGTTATAGCTCTTGGGACGTGCTTTTGCACTTCTGTTAGCTGATGTGGATCCATGTCACTTTTGGGCTCTGTCATAGTTACTTTTACGTATATAAATTTAATTGTCCTCTCTGTAGCCCTTATTAAAACATTCCATTTATTCACTACCTCACACCCACTCAGACCATATAGTTCAGTACAGATAAGCAGTGGTCGCTGTTGCCATGACCCATTAAAGAGCCATAGACTATTCCACCTTCACAGCCTCTGAGATACTGCCTTAAAGTGCCCCCCACCATAAGGCTGGCACCATTAAACTGGTTATCTTATGACACAGACCAATGTCAGCATTTCTGAAAGATTTTTGAGTGTCTCATTCCAGATAAAGTCTATGCTACATAAATTCACACCTTTAGTCTAATTCATTGTGAAATTTCAAAAGCATATGTTTGGTGTTGGAATGTTCCAATTTTGCAATCCTGTTTTTTTATTTAATTTCTCTATATCTCATAAGAGCTTTTAAGATAATGAATTCTAATACGACATGAGAATGCGGAAGAATAATATGAAAACAACAGAAAATACATTCACCCCCGTAAAGTAAAAATATTAAGCTTAATTGAATATCTGCCTAATTAAACCAATTACTCTCTTTGATTGTATTGTGACTGACAACTTTTAGCTCTCGTTATCATCATTACATTAATTCTTCTTCTCAATAATATTATAATAATACTATTACTACTACAGCTACTACTACTACTACTAATTATTATTATTTTTATTATTGGGAGCACCAGCACAGTATATGGGTACCTGGTTACCTCATGTCAGTGATCAAGGCACTAATGAATACATCAGCAGTGTACTCAATCCTATTTAATATGACAGTTAATCCAGCCAAGTCATATTACCATCACACAGAACAGGTTTTATACGTCGAGCTAAGAGACTCCAGTATTGCATTGAGCACACCGAGTATTCCTTATGAATTTAATAGGCATGGGACCTTTAAAGGCTTCGTTCCAGAAGAACTGAAGTATTACTATTACTTGGAAATCTAATCTCTGGGGATGACCAATCCCTCCACTGATAACTGGACATGGAATTATGTAACGTAGAAGGTGGTGAGCCTCCATTATTTACAGTTTCTTGGATTAGGCAGCGTTGGGAGGGTGACTTTTGTAAATCAAGAAACTCTTAGGGTTCATCCTTACACGTTTCATTTAATATATAATAAATATCTATGAAATATGTTATAACAGACGAAGCAGAACTATATGAATAGCTAAATATTTTCAGTAATAAATAATCTTGCTATAATTATTATTAAAAAGGTGTAATTAATTAATTTGTTTTTAAAAAAATGGCACATATAAAAGTAAATGGTCTTTGTATTAGCTATTGTCTTTGTTTTGCTCATGTCTTATTATTACATGTGAATGGATCAAGTGCTAACTGTGATGGAACCACGAGACAGGTAAAAAGAGGAAAGTAGAGGTAGGAAAATGGGGTGGGGAGGATAAATAAGAATAGATTTGAGAAAAGGGGTAGAAGGAATTAGAAAGATACCAGTGTCCCATAGACTGGAAACGTCGTCTAAACTGTAAATGTTCCAGTCTCTTGTAACTGCTAGACTTTTTTAAGACTCTTGTTAAGGATGCAGTGTCTAGTACCTCAGCAATTGGAAGAAATAGACTTTACGAAAGCCTTCTACAAATGTGATTATGTTGTAATTACACAGAATTCGTGTAAAAGCACCAACCTGAAGAGATGGCAGATGTATCCTCATCCTTCTAAAAAATAAAATCCAAAAGACTTATTGTCAACAAAACAAAATCAGAAAGTGACTACATTGGAAAGCTCCGTTCCTGAAGGCACAGTATTCGCTCCGTTCCTGAAGGCACAGTATTCGCTCCGTTCCTGAAGGCACAGTATTCGCTCCGTTCCTGAAGGCACAGTATTCGCTCCAAAACTTCTCTTCCCTTGATTCCTTAGAATCCTAACTTTCCTAGCAGTTAATAAATAACCGAAAACCCCCAACACATCGACATTCGTTGAAAATGATATTAGGATTATTAAAAGATGACATTCAATAAGGACATAACAAAGCCCCAACAAGATGCATATTATTCTTCAGTAGGCCACAATAAATCTGTTGTTTAATGAGCGCAATTTTCAACTGGTTCTCTACAGAAGAAATATAAAAACGCGATCACACCACTCAGTAGAACGAAAGAAGAATCAAAGGAATCTATGAGTAACTATCAGATAATTTTATATTCAACGAATACTTTCATTTCCATTATAGTTTCAAGAAAATACTTATACTGGATAACAAGAAAATATTCCTCCCAACTGTAATTGTCTTTAAGTAACGTGTTCTCTCTAGAGTAGAATATTTATGAACACTAAGAGCCCATTTTCAAGAAAATCGATAATGCGAATCTCCTAAAAAATTTAAAATCACATACACTAAACCCATCGGAGAGCAGGCGAGAAAGATATACCAAAATTTAAACCTAGAAAATAATTGAGGGAGTAGCTCCAAATAAAAGGTACGATAGATGTGTACAAAATACTCCTACCTCAAAGCAGAGATGCAATACGTACAGAAGAGAACTTATTAAGTATAAAAGGTCCAAGGTTTCTCAACGTTACCCCTTTAAATATAAGTTAAATTACGAAAAATCCTTAACTATGACTCACAAAATCGTAATGACACGATTACAAACAAACCATATAACGGGTGGGGTTCGAACCCGCGGTCAGAGAGTCTCAAAACTCCGTGGTTTACGCGACGGTCTGGAGTTTTGAGACTCTCTGACCGCGGGTTCGAACCCCACCCGTGGTATGGTTTAAATCCTTAACTATAAGAGCGAACTAAGTGAAATAAAATTTAATACTGTTTATTATAAGAACAGGTTATTGGACCTACGCTGGAATGCGTGAAGTGAGCTCAATCACAACCTGACTCACCAGGTCATCAGTCGACATGCCTGGTCTAAGATCAAGCAACAAGTGTGATGACTCCCCAAACTTCAACAAGCAAATCCTATTCTTACATTCTTACATGTCTACTCTAGCTTTATTGCATAGCCTCCTCCCTCCCACCCTAACATCCATATCTCATACTGCCACTACGAGATAAACCCTCCCTTCCACCAGTTGTACAACACTTTCACTGGTGCTGTGAAACATAACCTTCCTTGCTCATAATCACAGTCAGCTTAAAGACTAATTTCTTCTTCGTTCTTGTGCCCACTAACTGTAGTCCTTGTTGACACATACGACTCATCAAGTATGACTTTTGATGAATTCCTGTTAGCGTCCGTCAACCACTTTTGTTACTACAAACCTAACACCTGCAAAGATATTAAGAAATATGTTTTCTTTATGGGAGAACACACTGACCAGCCTCGTGCCTTGTCCACCATATTTCCCCGACTCTAATCCAGGTGATTTTTTGGTCTTTGTAGTTTTTGCCTTGTATCTTACCAGAAGAAACATTATCTCGATCTCTCTAAAGATTTAAAATCCTGCTTATTAATATTATCTTTAGCATTTGATCTCATATAACTATACCAAAAATTATTGATAATGCACTTCCGTGATTTTAATTTTCATGTATAATTTCATTTATAAATAAAATAAATATTTGAAATATCATATTTCTGCACACATTATTCATAATAATGTTTATTTTATGAGAATACTTCGCTCACTTTGGGACTACAAGTACGTGGTGAGTAAACAACACAGTGTACTGTGTACAGTGTACCTCGCGTGAGTGAACGCATTAAGTAAAAGTACTAAATAGCAACGTGTAAATCTAGACACTCTACGGTATTAACCCGCCACGTTTCACTTACTATGCCCTACGACCTTTCGGTAAAAGGAAAAGAACCACAAATTATTTTACCTATTTCTTACAGAGTAATTTTGTAATTAGCATAGACAGGCGTAAGTAATTAATCGAGCGCTGAAAAAGGGCAAGTAAAAAGGCAAGCATCATTAATCAATAATCATAGAAAAGAGATGTATTGCCATTTTGATGTGGACAAAGGGACTGTAGTTCCATAATTATCTTTTCAAATTCTTGTCTTCCATGTTAAACGGTGGGTTTTGTGTTTTTGAAATTGTTATGTATTTGTCTGTTTTGGAAGCCTATCTTCAGAATTCCACCAATGTGTTTTGAATTTTAGTTCAAGCAACTCACTCCTCTGCTACTACCAGGTGTTGATTATCAGTTTCTTGGATTTCCGCTTAACTGGCCGGTGCCAGATTCGATTATGGACTCTAGTATACGTAGATTTAATGTAGTGAGTGGTGTGTAAGGGGAGAAGGGAATGGGATTACTTATCGATTGAGTCCACACAATTGTTACACCAGAGTCATACTATTGTCTCAGTGGAGCCACGCTAGAACACTATCTAATTACAAGGTAAAAACAGGAAGTCCATTGTCACCGAAGATGATATTCTCACTCAGTAGCACTTTTAACATTATTATAATCACCGTTCCTCACCTTGCTACCTCTATCCCGCCCCTTCCTCCATCATCTCCCCTTACCTATCCCAGCCTCATTTTTTCCTCTCTGGCTTCCCCACACCTCTTTCCAACCGAGCCCCGGCCTACAGCAACTGTCCCTGTCTCGTACATCAAGTCATAATATTGCTAAACATCTTTAACCAGCAGTATCGCTGAGCGAGTAAATAAAAATATTGGGGGATGCATCACCTCCTGTCTGGGGATGTGTTACATATAATATCACCTCCAGGTATTGGATGGTTTTTTACCCCTCTTTGTGTGATGTACTGAAATTGTTGGGCCAAACCTCGTTACCTCGTAGCCTCCAGGCACCGTATGACCCCTCAGTAGTTTAGCACTTGCCAAGAATGTAATAAAAAATTACGACTCTACTACTACTACTACTACTACTACTACTACTACTACTACTACTACTACTACTACTACTACTACTACTACTACTACTACTACTAATAATAATAATAATAATAATAATAATAATAATAATAATAATAATAATAATAATAATAAAAATAAAAATAATAATCATGAAGAAATGAAACCTACAAACATTTTAGCCTATGTTTCAGAGTAGCGGACTTTACCACCTCAGCGCTATATGAAGGATGAGGTGGAATCTTTCAAATGTACATAATTTTACAGAAACGGCTGATATAGCCTCGCAATCTGTAATGGGAAGATTAGAGAGTAGCTTGAGTTAACTGGATCAAGAACCCTTCGCCAACATTAGGGCATTACGTCAAGTGTTTGAAACCTGGAAATCCTCAACGATGTTCCATTGAGGACATTTCCAGTGTTTTTAGTAATGTTTCTTAACTGAAATTTCTCACTCCTGAATATATTTGTTCCTTAAGTCGTTTTCCTATTTAACTACTGCATATATGTTTCTTAAAGGTCCAGACACTAACAGAGCTGCATTTTCCACTTGTAAGTATATTCATCATTGGACGTATTTAAACTCTGATAGATTTACATATTTATCTAATAAAGCTCTACGTAGAGCGAAACGTAGTCTGTAAATAAAGGTTACCTTTGCACACTAACTTTTCTAACTTGCACCAAGTATCTCGTCGGTGTTTAAGTAGACTAAAAAAAATTAATTTGGGAAACTACCAAGAGCATGTGACCATCAAGTGTTGACCTTCAACTAAAAAAATATATTTTAAAATAAAGAGATAACAGAAAATTCAGAAGAGAAACATATACATGAAAGGCGAGTAGGAAGGTGTGAGGTTATAATTGGCACAGAGTTGCAGTGTGATTTTGAGATGTAAACTACAAGAAATTATATATTTACAAAAGAGAGGAAAGAACGAAAGTGTGTATCCCCGGAAGACAATAGATGAAACAAATTGAGAGAACTGAAGATTCAGTGTCGGAGAACAAAGAAACAAGAAGAAAACAAAGGGAAGCTATGTGAAAATGGGGGAACGAGGAGTAAAAAAGGAAAGCGAGGAAGAGATGGCTGAATTGAAACCAACATCAGCGGAAACGTGAAAAAAGTAGACCCAGGAATATCAGTGATCATGAAAGGAGCTGCGAGGAAAGCCACACTAGGTACGAACACGGTGGAGTTGCTGCGGAAAAAAATCAAATTCAGTTGTAAAATTATATTTGAACAAATATCAGAGAACAGGGAGGACTGAATAAAGGGGTAGGACGAAGGAGAGAGAGACGAGAGATCCTTACAGCTAGAAACTGAGTATAACCGAAGAAATCACATTATTTTTTACTGCAACATGGGTTAAAATCAAATATTAGCTGGAAAAATAATTTTCCGGAGAACTTTAGTGAGAGAATAAATCCCAGGGCAAAAAATTGGATTTCAGATATACAGAAATTACTGGATTGTATATTTTCAGGATGTCCAAACAATGTCATAGAGAGAGGCACACGAGAGAGACAGGAAAGGGAATCCATCGTGGCCAAGACAAGGGTAAATGGAATCGGCAGCAACCCCCAACTCCCCCTCAAACCTCCGAAACCCACCCTCTCCTTAAACCTCGGGAACCCTCTCCCCTCAAATTTAGGTAACCACTCTCCTCCTTAGACCTCAAACTCCCCTCAAACCTCAGTAACCTCCCATCCCCTTAAACCTCATAAATCCACCCTCCCCTTAAAGCCCAGAAACCCCCTCCCCTCAAATTTCGGTAACCATTCTTCCCCCTCAAACCTCAAATTCCCCTCCCCTTAGACCTCAGCAATTCATTCGGAAATCCATCATTTCCTTATCTCATAGAGCATCTGCCTATATCCCCAATTCAAAATTTATCCACTTCAGCCCCGAACACCCAGTTCTCTAACATTCTATCCCCAACATCCTGAACCCCCAACACCCAGCCACATTCTACTTGCAACTCCTTCCCACACCACGACTTTTACAAAACCTTTCTCAGTCATCTTACCTCTTCCACCTCCACAATTCCACATAAGAATTACAATAATTTCCGCCAGTAGTCAGTAGTTTCACTAATGAAGGCAGGAACCAGGAGGCCTGGTAGTCGTTAGGTGAGCACCTACTGTGGAAGGAACATTATCTTTTGTTTGATGGTGATGCTTATGAACAAGTGGAATGCACAAGAGATGTAGTGGCAGCTGCCATACATAGGTCTCATAATTGGCTCCCATACTTGGCACCCATACTTGGCTCCCATACTTGGCTCTCATACTTGGCTCCCATACATGGCTGTCACACATGGGTCCCGTAGCAGGAGCCAGGGTTAAATAGGTCAAGGTCAATAGATCAGGAGTAAACCACAAAAGATATTCGATAACCAAAAGAGGAAAACAGAAACACTGCACAACAAAGTTTAATAGATAGAATAGAGTCGTAAAGCTCTAACAGAGCGAAAGTTTTCCCATTAACAGTCTGTTCTTTAACGTTTGTCTTTTCTATGTTGAGCACCAACTCTTGGACCACCTACGAATTAGAGCTCAGTACTTTGCAGCTAACACTATGCGTGTCATGTAGGTGAATGAACATATCTATGAGGTATTCAGGTTCTTGTTGAGGGGTCGAAATGTACACTGAAGGATCCGTGTATTTAGTACAAACAAGTGCACCATAGACGATCCAAACGCATGTGTATTGGAGGTTTCTGTAGGTGTTATCAGAGACTCAGGCATGTACTGGGCGGCTGGAAACAATATGGCTCAGGTATGCACTGAGAGATGCAGGCATCTGCTTTGGGGTTTAACTTGAATATCGGGACGCGTAAGTGGGATTCGAACTCACAACCTCGAATTCGGATAGCCTTATCATTTTACGCGATACCATCTTATTGGATGACACATTCTCTCCTCACAGGTCGCTGACGACAAGAGGACCAACTGGAACAAATTCCAGGGCTCCTGGGGCAAGCGAGGAGATGACCTGGCCGACGCAGAACTACAAGTAAGGTCACGGGTGTTCCTTCTTGTACAGTGAATCAACGTCACATTAACGTGACTAGAACATGTTGGCGCTCCACGAATTAAATGTGACAGGCGGAATTGTTGAAATAAATAAACCCATACGTGTTTATAAACTTTTTTTAAATATCTTTAAATCTGCAACAACCTTCGTACACCTGTGTCAGGTGTGTCAAGGTTGTAACTGCATTTGTCCAGTATCTGGCACTACTGTGTCAGGTGTGTCAATATTTTAACTGTTATGGACACCAGCCTTGAAAAGCGTACCACTAGAGCTGCTACTGGCTTTTGCTTTCTCTACCCCGGAGACGGGATATCAAAATTCATAAGTTATTTTGTATATTAATGATTGAATGGCACGTTGTCAAGGTAGTAATGAATGTATTTGTGCATTCTCTCTCTCTCTCTCTCTCTCTCTCTCTCTCTCTCTCTCTCTCTCTCTCTCTCTCTCTCTCTCTCTCTCTCTCTCTAACTGTTAACCTCCCTCTCGCTCATCACTCATATCCTCTCTTTCCCCATCATCCCTCTTTATTATCTCCCTCATTTCACCTCACCCATCACTACTCTCTTGCCGGTCCTCTTACCAGCTCTCATCCTTCACAGGCCGCTGAAGACAAAAGGACAAACTGGAACAAGTTCCAGGGATCCTGGGGTAAGCGAGGAGACGACCTCACCGACGCTGATCTTCAGGTAAAGGTCGTCTTGCGTGTGTGTGAGGGGGAGGGGTTGTGTGTGGGTGGGTGTGTGGGTGGGTGTGGGTGTGTGGGAGGGTGTGTTTTATTTTCCCGTCTGGCTTTCACAATATCTGTATCTGCCTGTTTGTCATCTTTAATCAGAATTATCAAGGCTTCAGCCGCCTGATTTGGCTCTGTTCCACTAATTTACATGCAAAAACGTTGAGATCAAAATGAAATCGAGATCGTCTCATTGCTAAATCTGTTGATCAGTGTGAGGCCTTGGTGACCCGACTGATAACACCATCACTATAACAGGGTGATGGAAACTTTAAAATAGTGTAGTGGACAGTTATCCAAAAGTCTTGCCCAACACACACACACACACACACACACACACACACACACACACACACACACAAAACACACATACAATCAAGAACTGCAGTGAATAAAATATATAAAGGCCACCATAAATTCCTTGAAATTAGAAGGGAAGCAAAACAGTACGGAAATAGCAGTAATTAAGGCTAAATTTTCGATAAACTATGACGTAATGTTAAAAAAAACATAAGGAGAAATTCTCAGAAAAATCTGTAAACCACATAACTGTAATGTATGCAAAATAGGGCGTGAAGAACCGCAAATATTATTATTTTTTTTATTAACACATCGGCCGTTTCCCACCAAGGCAGGGTGGCCAGAAAGAGAAAAACTTTCATCATCATTTACTCCATTCCATCACTGCCTTGCCAGAGGCGTGCTTACACTACAGTGCAACATTAAACTAACTGCAACATTAACACCCCTCCTTCAGAATGCAGGCACTGTACTTCCCATCTCCAGGACCCAAGTCCGGCCTGCCGGTTTCCCTGAATCCCTTTATAAATGTTACTTTGCTCACACTCCAACAGCACGTCAAGTATTAAAAACCATTTGTTTCCATTCACTCCTATCAAATACGCTTATGCATGCTTGCTGGAAGTCCAATCCCCTCGCACACAAAACCTCATTTACCCCCTCCCTCCAACCTTTCCCAGGCCGAACCCTGTCCCGCCTTTCCTTCACTACAGATTTATACACTCTCGAAGTCATTCTACTTTGTTCCATTCTCTCTACATGTCCAAACCACCTCAACAATCCCTCCTCAGCCCTCTGGATAATAGTTTTGTTAATCCAGCACCTCCTCCTAATTTCCACACTACATTATTAGTAAGTGTTATTATATTTAAGAGGGAAGCGCCTACGTACATCGAAGTAATCAGATTTAATTCAAGGAAGGGGAAGGTAGCTTAAATTCCTTGGATCAAGAGCCCTTGACCAGCCAAAAGACACTTCCCTAGTCAAAACACGTATACATGAAGGTCAACGGTAAGGGATAAAAATCTCAGTACGAGGCTTCACTGCAGCCTCAGACGAGGCTTCACTGAAGCCTCAGACGAGGCTTCACTGAAGCCCCAGACGAGGCTTCACTGAAGCCCCAGACGAGGCTTCACTGCTAGCCCCAGACGAGGCTTCACTGAAGCCCCAGACGAGGCTCTACTACAAATTACTGGGAACAGCTGACCTGCTAGACGAATATAAAACTGCAAATGTAGTATCAGTCATTATGAATTAAAGACACGAGGCACTAAACTACAGACCTCTGACGCTGACATGCATGTTGTGCAAGGTTATAGAGACAATTTGATTTTTATTAAGTTATCACTGCACATTACAAGCCCTTACTAAAAAAAAAAAAAAAAGAAAGATATTGGCATATGGTCCCATAGAGAAAACTATCATAAAACTGTACACAATAACCGGCACATAGTAGAGAGAAAAAAGCTTACGACAACGTTTCGGTCCTACTTGGACTAAGTCGGACCGAAACGTCGTAAGCTTTTTCTCTCTCCTATGTGTGGGTTATTTGTGTATTGTTCCAGTCACGGTTTTGTGCCTTTTCGTTCTTTATCATAAAACTGCATAATTTGGCTGGAGTGACTGGGAGTGTAACACTAGTGGGAAAGAAATTAACGGAGAAACTATAGTCAGTGAGAAAGGTGTCAGAAGTAACTACTGTTTCTGATACGTCTGAATGATCTAACATATAAAATAGATTCCTACAAGTCAGAGTAATGAGACTAAAATACAAATTCAGACTGAAACATTCTACAGGATCTAATAAACAAGTAGTTAGAATGGTTAGACATGAAACCTAGAACACTACATGACATGCGACGACAGATATTAGTCTTAATATCAAGTAAATAAAGGAAATAACTGTAGTGTTCGAATTCATGCGTGAGTATTTATGAGTCGTTGGACTCTGGTTCTTTAATATTATAACAGTGTATATGACCTATTTTCATTACGTTGATGATTATCCCATAATTTCACCAGTTTTCATGGGATAATCCCCAGACATTTAGACATAGAAAAGGAAATAGGTTATGCTTGTAGAATTAACAACAATGTTTGCACAAACACATTAGTACCTCCATTCTCACGCAATAGCTTAGAACAAAGCGAACATCATTAATAAACTACGTACCTCGTGACGGGGAGCCCTTGACGCCGTAACCTTTGAAAGGTCTTAAGCTACAAAGAAGAGCAATAGAGTATCAAGACTGCACCACCTCTTACCTCCCATGAGGAAGATAATAGAGGTCTTTAATTGAGAATTGATTCCGCCTGACAAGACCTACACAAAGTTATAATTCCTTACCTCACCCTCTATGTGCCTTTGTTTTTGCTGGATGGTGTATACGAGCATTCTTTTCTGTTTCCTACGCAACACTTAGACCACTGAGTCTGACTGCTAAGCCAATCTTTACATTGTTTTGGGATGTCATAAGGTTAAGGGTTACCCCACTCTCGCATTCGTGAGAGCAGACACCACCCTCTAAATTATTATTATTATTATTATTACATTAGAGCGCTGAAGTCCCCGTCTATAGTACCGCATTCCAGCGGCTGCATCGTTCCTCCGAAGTCTGAAGGGTGACGGGAACTCCATATAAAAGTGGAGTTCTTAGAGCACTTCTTGGCTAACTCAGTACACAGTAGAGGGTCGCATATTCAAGGACTTCGGGTTGGTCTCCAGCACCTTTTACATAATCCGTTATATTTACTGTATAAAGTTAAATTCTCCGTTGTTGCCAGACAGGCAGTGAGCGACTACCCATAACGTATTGCATGCAATTATCTGGTTATTGCAGGACATTTTCATCTGTCTCTGGATAAAGAGTACTTAATGTATGCAATGTAAGAGAAGTACATCAGTTTATAAAGGGGCAGATACGCATCCCTCTGAGTTATAATTACATTGTGAATTAATAAATATCGTAGATGAAGAAAATAAATATTATTTAACTGAATATATCTCCACCACTGTCGCTTCGCTTACATAATTTTTTTCTATAAAACAAATGAATGATGTAGATTACATGAAATGCTGATTAATAAGATAATGAAGAATAATATATTATACGCATTTCCCCAGACTGCCACCTCTCATATACCTCTTCCCTTTCCCTTTCCCCTCCCATCCCCTCGTGTAACAGCAACCCATCTTCAAATTTGATACTGTTCGTGTTTGTGAGAGAATGCACGCTTGAGATGTCACCATGTGCCCAGCGCTGCCAGATTTAAGTCATCCGTTATTGTTGGGTAATCAGTCGGAAACAGGTTAATATTAGTTAACCTAATCAAACCAAATCTAATGTAACCGAGAATAACATTAAAATTTCGGGGAATTTCATGCGGGCAGAAACGCACGAAGGGCAGTTCCAGTTAGACTGGTTGCCCTAAAGGGAGAAAAGGTTAGTCTGTCCTGTACTTTGTTCCAAGGTCACAGATTGTGCGTCATTGGGTCATATGAGAGAGAGAGAGAGAGAGAGAGAGAGAGAGAGAGAGAGAGAGAGAGAGAGAGAGAGAGAGAGAGAGTGAGTTGATAAGTGGTTTCTAGTACGTGAGCATTCCCGAGGATGCGACCCACAACGGTCGACTAACACCCAGGTAACTTTTTCCTGAAGGTGAACAGGGACAGTGTGTGTGTAAGGAGACTTGCCCATGTGTCTGGACCTGCCCAGGTTAGTGACAGACGCTGCTCCCACTCACACTTAACTATATTTCACAGAAAAAGGCAAACCGTTACAATGGAAGAGATTTTCGGTTTTAAAGGAAAATTCTAAGAGTAATCGAAGAAGTTCACCAGTGGGGTCCCACGAGGATCATTTTTTCCTATTATCTTTATTATTTATGTAGATGATTCTTCAGATGGAATAGAAACTTCGTGAACATGTTTAATGATGAAAAGATTGTATTGAAAATAAGTAATAAAAGTTGCTTAATCCCTAGAAGATGGTTTATTGATTTACTAGATGAAAAGAGTGTTCACCACACAATGGCCAATGATACATTAATTAATAAAATAAGATCAAACTCAAATGTATATAGAGTGAGGGAAAGACCTCGTTACATATTCTCTCTCATCCCTACGAGAAGACTTGCATTAAGCAGATAGTGACAAATGAATCAAACACTAGGTCGATTAGCGCCACGTAATGAAAAGAGGAGAAAACAATAACCAGGAAATACGGAAGTGTTGTAGATTGTGATAAATTACTGAGAGCTTCGGAGAGACAGTGATCTGGGAGGAGTCATTATAGTCAACAGCTGATCAGCGGAGGATTACATAAATGAAATAGCGAGAATTTTTGTTATTTAATCAAGGGGAATGAGAGGTAATCAAGTTTAATCTAAGTCTAGGACACCTTCAGTTTACTTAGAGAAGAACAGTTCACCAGTGTCAATGTAGCCACTTTCAAAGGGGAAGTAAAGTGGTCATATTTCACCGGCAAACTGCAAAGTAGATCTTCACGTCGCAATTTAGATCAGAATCGGAAGATACAGCAATGTTGTGGTGTCTGCATGAACAAAATGTAGATAAGGTAGAACGTATCAAAAAACATGCAACGAAATTCTAAGAGTTACCAAGAATGATTAAAAACACTAAAACAGGAATAAAAGACACGGTCCACAGCTCATCCAGGTATAAGTCACCATGGTGAGAACCCACTACACGACCCGTACCCAGGTATAAGTCACCATGGTGAGAACCCACTACACGACCCACCTAGGTATAAGTCACCATGGTGAGAACCCACTACACGACCCGTACCCAGGTATAAGTCACCATGGTGAGAACCCACTACGACCCACCTAGGTATAAGTCACCATGGTGAGAACCCACTACACGACCCACCTAGGTATAAGTCACCATGGTGAGAACCCACTACACGACCCACCCAGGTATAAGTCACCATGGTGAGAACCCACTACACGACCCGTACCCAGGTATAAGTCACCATGGTGAGAACCCACTACACGACCCGTACCCAGGTATAAGTCACCATGGTGAGAACCCACTACACAAAGACAAAACACATTGACAAAAAAATATATATATATATATATATATATATATCTTCCTCAAAAAAGAAGCTACATAAGTTACCTCGCATCTTGCAGAGGTTTCTCCGTGGTGAGGAACCTTAACTCCCTGCTAGATATATTCCATTGCTAACAACACATGTAAAAGCCTCTCTGACAGTCTAACAAAACAGTCTTACACTTTCTTCTGAGTAACTTTACATAAAATACTATTATAAATACAAGACAAGGCAAGGCAAGCATTGTTTAGCCAAACAAGCTGTGCGTATATTTACTTTGGCTATAAACACGAAAGTTAGTGCGGACAAAACGAACTTGTTATATTTCGTTAACGACAAGTAATGCTTGCTAATTTTAAGCGTACATTGCAAATTGTGTACGATTAATTTTGATCATATACGTAGGTTATACGGTTAAATAATATTATATTACGTTGGTTGCAAGATTAGCTAATATTATATTACGTAATAAGGACACGTCAGGTTCCTGAGGTTTGTAAAAATTGCTAAAAGTTCTTTAAAATAGTAAATGACAACAAGCCATAAGTAAAAAAAAAATAACATTCATCCGGTTTATCCACAAAAAATAGTTCTCTTTAACCTTTATAACACAAAAATGAATAAAAAGTAAACAAAAATCAATTACTTCGTTGAAAAGGGTAACGTGCAAGGCATTTCTTTCTCGTTGTTTTTTCCCAAGGATGAGAATCCCTTTGTGATAAGAGAAATATTACCTGGCCAGCAGGACTCTCCTTCAGCTTCAAGGAACACGACACAAGGCATTTCACGGAATCTCCTCTCTCTCTCTCCTCCAGGTAGCTAACAATATTGACTACGTATTTCAGAACATTTCGCCACCTCCGAGAATCTCTCTTACAAACTTTCTTTATTAAATTCCAGCCTTTGATTTTATCACTGACTGAAAAAAATTCTGCCGTAAATTTTTTTGCAGATAGTACGTTTGCTATTTCACTCAATGGGTGATATTAAGTTGGCCCCATGAGTGGGTATTTTACTCATAGGAGACGTACAGGTTCTGTGGAATGGGAAGTAATGAGGTTTAATCCTTGGATCAAGAGGTCTTCTCCAGCGTCAAGTCATCCTTCCCTTGAACGAACTATTAAACCCATGCAAGTGAATCCTCTCCCAGGAATTAATTCAGTGTTTCTTTCCTTTCTTTCCAGGATGCTGCTCTGGATAAGCGAACAAACTGGAACAAGTTCCAGGGCTCCTGGGGAAAACGTAGTGACTGGAGCAGTCTTCAGGTCAGTCTTGAGTCAGTCAGTTCAGTCTCTCTCTCTCTCTCTCTCTCTCATGCCTAGAAGATACTGTGTATTCAACAGGGGTGTGCGTATCTGAGTGATTTCACCAGAGGTGTGCATGCACCGAGATCGTGTATTTATATGTATACAGAGGTGCACATCTCCTTATCTTGGGATAAAAGTATTCTTGATTCTTGTGAACAGGTGATATACTAGCCTAATGACCATTGGTAATGACCACTGTGTGTAGACGGGTTTCCCCTCTCCCTCCCTGTAAATAGCACAACCAACTTAACAATGCATACAGTTGAGATCATCCCATTAGCCAAGCACCACCACCTAACTTTTCCAGTTGTCACGCGTGGGTAGTGATTGTACTCACCTATGGGGTGTCTCACTCCTCCCTGGTGTGTGGTTGTGCAGGGTGTGTGTGTTAGTCTGTGTGTGTGTGTGTGCTTAGCTACACAGCTCCTAGCTCCTGACCACAGCTAATATAACCTCCTATACCCTGACCAACAGGGAACTTGGGGCAAGAGGGCGTGGAAGAACCTGCAGGGGGCATGGGGCAAGCGCTCTCAGAACGGTGCCGCTGATGATGACTTCTACAACGACGCTGCCACCCAGGAGGGCGACTTGGTCTCCGATGAGGCCCAAGAGATTTCTTCCATGGCCTTGGCCAGGATGATGGCATCAGCAGTGCCACAGAAACGTGGCTGGACACTCTGGGGCAAGAGACCCGTCAACACCCGTGTCTCTCCACGCTCCACCAACTGGTCCAGCCTCAGAGTGATCACTTCCACAACGTCACTCATGTCCAGCCTCGGGAGGTCAGTCACTCCATAGTCAGCCTCAGAGGTCAGTCACTCCATAGTCCAGGCTCAGAGGTCAATCACTCCACTAGTAGCCTAGAGATCAACAGTCGCCTCAGAGTTAGCACCCCATGGCAGAGCAGTACTCCACAGTCAGCCTCGGTCTCCACTCCCCCTAGTCCAGCCTCAGAGGTCAGTCACTCCACTAGTCCAGCCTCAGAGGTCAGCCACTCCCATGGACGGGAGTGGCTGACGAATGAATATATGGAATCGGAGTATGGAGACACCTCCCTTGAAGAATCCAAGGGAGGAAGAGCCCCATATATTTAGTTATTATAAACTATAAACCCACTATTTACTAGTAGCCGGTACAACTAGCAGAGAGTACTGAAGTTAGTAAAGAATCAGCTTTAGTTTCAACAAAAAGAGTCAAGAGCACATCAAGTGCTAGTATTATACACCAGAAGTGCATGTAGAAAAGGTCAGCATTAGTAGCAGGTTAAGTTAGCGAAAGTGGCAAATATGTAATAAGTCAGGGAGATGAAGTGTTAAATCCCTTGTCTCGCAATCATATGATATTTTGGAACCACTGATAAATTTCTTTCCTTGCAAAGATGTCTGAACACTCCACCTACCTTTGTTCTCCCTTATCCATTCCATTGTTCACCCCGTCTCACTGACTCGCGTTTTTCCTCCACTACTCCTGCCAGATCTTATTCCTCCCTGTGCATTGCATGAAATCCTGCTTCCCGTTCATCAACGAGATTTAACAACTCAAAATATCCTTCCGAATATACCTCCATCACCTTTTTTGTTTTTATTTACCAAGTCTATTTGTTCCCTGGCATCTCATCTAATTAATCTTCTCAGCATAATTTGCTAACATGCACTCACTCATTTTCTCATATACTCTTTTAACTACCCCGCCAGCCTCTCGTTTAACCTCATTCAGAAAATACTGTGTTAGTGAGGAAAAGACTGGTGGACAGGCGAGGAGAGAAGCCTAGATGTATATGGCAGCTAATAACAAAGGAATCGCAGTAACGTTAGGAAGTACTCTTTTTATTACACTAGTAATGGCTCGTACTAGTAATAAAGAGGCGGAAGTGGCATATACTTGCGAAAGTTCATAAATAGAAATGACTGGGCCCTGGTGGCCAGAATTCAATAAAACTTGTTGAAAAGAGTTGATCATTGCATCTACGCTCGTAAACCACACACACACAAGTAACAATACCATTCTCTCACAGGTACATGGGGCAAGAGGAGTGCAGACTGGAATAAACTGAGGGGTGCCTGGGGCAAGCGAGCTGACTGGGACCAGTTCCGAGGATCCTGGGGCAAGAGGGTTCCTGAGGTGTTGTGTGTGTTTAAGCCGCAGTGTATGATCCAGACAGGTGGTATGACCACATGCACGCAGTGTGACCACCAGCCACGTGTTTCACCAGTGGTGAAAACAGTGTGTTCACCAGACACGCATAGCCACCGACAGGTGTGTATGATCTCCCAGACACAGCAGGTGTGTATGACCACCCAGACACAGCAGATGTGTATGACCACCCAGCTCACTCTCGTTTCATTTCCTACTGTATATATAAGGATAACTAAAAGTGTGAGGGGAAATTAGGGAAAACAATCATTACAGACTGTACTGTATTTCATGAAGTGCTAAATTAGCAAGAATTGATAAAGGCTCGATCCTCCGTCTTGAGTTCTTTATACAGTAAATAATGTGCGATATAATCAGCTCACGACGTAAGCAGCTCTCAATATAAGGTATCAAACAAGTCACAATACACGGCATTAATAAATAAGGAAATGCTTCATTGTATTGAAACGTTGATACATGATTAATATAACATAATTTAGCTTTTGTCCACTTCATTTTCATTGTTAATATTACATACAGTTTTGACTCGCCCTGTGTTGTACCCGGACGTAAAACGTTTGAAGTTTTAGGTAAACTAAATAATAATAATAATAATAATAATAATAATAATAATAATAATAATAATAATAATAATAATAATAATAATAATAGTATAATCAGCTACGTAACATCGTAAATACGAATGTATAACGAAAGACAGTACGGATATCCGTGGTGGGTTAACTGGAGCCAAATCACAAGTGTCTTGCGTCTGATAATACACGAAGCCTCGACCAGCTGGCGTCCAGGCTTCACTACTAATGAAGTCGTGTGTGAGAGGCCATACGAGGTATATCCAGGCTTCCCAGGGACGTATTGCTTGCAGTGTCTCCGCGGATTGTCTATTGGTTTTCTAAAGAAATTCAAGAATATATAACATGGGGACCTGAGTGCATCTCAAGTTTCCCTTTCCCCTAACGTGTGTTAGTGTGTGTGTGTGTGTGTGTGTGTGTGTGTGTGTGTGTGTGTGTGTGTGTGTGTGTGTGTGTGTGTGTGTAGTATAGAGGTTTTTTTCACAATTTCTGTTATGTGATTTTATGTCATTCTTGAACTGTAGTGTACGCAAGAGAATGATGGAGTGAATGATGATGAAAGTGTTTCTTCTTTTTCGGGTCACGCTGCCTCGGTGGGAAATGGCCGATGTGTTAATAAAACAAATCTTAGTAACTTCTCCATCCTTCTGTCTGATGCTTTAAATATTTTCTCACATTTTATATTCTTCATTAGGCCCAGTTTTGCTTTTCCCAGTTTTCAGTTGTAGCAGCAGTAGTAACAGTAGTAGTAGTAGTAGTAGTAGTAGTAGTAGTAGTAGTAGTAGAGTAGTAGTAGTAGTAGTAGTAGTCAGTAGTAGTAGGTGTAGTAGTAGTTAGTAGTAAGTAGTAGTAGTAGTAACAGAGTAGTAGTAGCAGTAGTAGAGCAGTAGTAGTAGCAGAGTAAGTAGTAGTAGTAGTAGTAGAGTAGTAGTAGCAGTAGTAGTAGAGTAGTAGAAGCAGCAGGCGTAGTAGTAGACATAGTAGTAGCAGCATGTAGTACCAGTAGTAGTAGTGTAGTACAGTAGTAGTAGTAGTAGTAGTAGCAGCAGTAGTAGTACCAGTAGTAGTAGCAGCAATAGTAACTGTAGTAGTAAGAGGAAACAACAATAATCGTAACAATAGGAGTACTATCAGTAATTATAATAGTAGCATTTAGTAGTAATAGCAGCTGGAATTAATAGTAATAGTAGCAATAACAGTATCAGCAATAATAGTAGCAATAGCAGTAGCAGCAATAATAGCAGCAATAGTAGTGGTAGCAACAGTAATGTGGCAGTAGCAGTAATTATCTCACAGTATACAAAAATCGTCATTTTATTTCACGCCTTAAATTTGTTAATATGAGTGGCTTTTACCCTTTTAATTACTCGATCAATAATGTTTTCTCGCCACCAATTACTTTCTTTCATGTTCGTAAATTAGGCGGTGGGTTTTTTGCCTCTCCACTGATGTGAAAGTAAGAGCCGCTGAGAGTAAAGTGTTCAAGGGCTTTCTCAATAAATATGATTATCCATTTTAGTCTAGGGAAAAAGTGTCATTGTAACCTCATTAATCCATAATCCAATTATTTAAACGTCCAAAAATCTTTCACTTACCAGGGCAAACAAGCAAACAAAATCTTAGGAAAATTCACCCTGACCCTTTCCTCTACCCTTTCTCTCACAAATATATATATATATATATATATATATATATATATATATATATATATATATATATATATATATATATATATATATATATATATCGTTCCGAATATGTAAAACTTGCTATTTTGGCTTATATAGCAACGCCCTTCTTGCCGAATAAAGCAAGCGAAAATTTGTGTATGCAATAATTTCGCAAAAAATAATTCTGAACCTAACGAAAAAATATTTCATTGTCTTTGTTTATTATTAAATTATTGTAAATTTATCTAAAATGTATTTAGTTGGATTAGGCTAAATTAAATTGAGCTTGTTATAATAAGGTTAGGTAAGTTTTCTAAGGTTCTTTTGGTACAAAATTATTAATTTTCACATTAACATAAATGAAAAAAAAATATATCTTTAAACGTATAAGAGAAAATTTTAGACTGAATTTTAAATGAGTTCTTGCTAATTGACCAGTTTTACCTATTCGGCACTACAATATATATATATATATGTGTGTGTGTGTGTGTGTGTGTGTGTGTGTGTGTGTGTGTGTGTGTGTGTGTGGTGTGTGTGTGTGTGTGAGTGTGTGTGTGTGTGTGTGTGTGTGTGTGTGTGTGTGTGTGTGTGTGTGTGTGTGTGTGTGTGTGTGTGTGTGTGTGTGCGTGTGTGTGTGTGTGTGTGTGTGTGTGCGTGTGTGTGTGTGTAAATAATCAGATCAAAAAAATTTTTTGATCGTCTTATTTAATTTATATTAATTTATTTTTATCTTGTATTAAGCATCTTTGGTTTACAGAGATGGCGGCTTGAGTATCCAGCAGGCATGTGTGAGCGTGTTATAATGAGTTAGTGAAAACAAATTGGTACTAGGGTTTCGTTTATTGTTGGAGTGTAAGTAAGATAATGTGTATAAAGGGATTCAGGAAAATCTGTTTGCCGGTCTCGAGTCCTACAGGTGGGAAGTACAGTGCTTACACTCCGGGGGATGGGTGGAGATGTTGTAGTTCGAAGCGTCATTTAATATGTGATGTCTTCGCACATCTGAAAAAAAAACCAGGAAGGCGAATGTGTTAGTCTTCATTGCATCACCATGGGTCGGCATTCCAGCAGTTTCGTGTTATTAATATCCCATTTATCATCGTAACTTTTATGGTCATTGTTTACGTTCTGTTCTCTACTTGTTGCAGCCATTCACCGTTTTCTCTCTCTTATTTCAGGCGATCTGAGTGTAGCGACACCTCAGGCTTAAGCTGGTGTCTCGGTGTGACTTTCACGGATCACCATGTCTCTCACGGCTCACCACGGATATGTCCACTTTTCTGTATGTCTCCCTCCACCTGTGTCACCCTCCCTACACACGTGTCACCTTATACTGGAGCCTCCTCCTGTGGCTCAACATTTTTCAATACATGTATCGACCTGACACCTCCACATCTGAGCATACCTCCACCTTGACACCTCCACATCTGAGCATACCTCCACCTTGACACCTCCACATCTGAGCATACCTCCACCTTGACACCTCCACTTGTCCCCCTTCATCGTTCTGCCACCATTTTTTATGTTATCATTTGTTTCTGGTAACTACCAGGCTCTTGTAATAAGCTTTACCTCACAACCCGAGAAATTATATTGTTCGTTTAAATGACACCTAAATGACATCTGCTTAATGACTACTTAATTATACTCCCTTTGTAAAAAGAATAGAAAATGAGAGAATTTTATATTTTCAGCTCGGTATAAAGACTATCTTCAAGCGGATGAAAACAATGGCATATTTATCAAATGACACAACATACCGGTGACACGTCTGTTCTGCATTGTTCTTCCGAGCTATTGGAATTCGAAACACTTGCAATGACAAAGGATTCGATTATTGTTTTCGCAACTACAAAGGTCGTTTTCCAATAAGAGTGGATTGAGGATGACGGATTTTTTTTTTTATGAATACTGTACGGATCGCTTGTGTTCGACGATTCTAGTGTTGAGGTTAAAACCTGTTTGACCATTGTATAAAAGAAGTCAAAACATTTGTGCTGCAACAGCTACTGTGACATTACAAGCGAAAATCATCTGCCACTGCAGGTGTTTCAAATACCAACATCTTTCGAGGACAGTGGAAACCTGACGCTATCACGGCGCTGATAGTAAGGTCACTTATTTCTAGTCCGCCTGTAAAACGCGTAACTTGATAAATAATTTCTTCATTTCACACACTGTTTGAAGAGTGTTTCGGATCTGAGACCATCGTATAAGGTTGGATCTTACATAAACAGAACCAACACTCATGAAAAACAGTATTCCTGAAAAAGGACACTTTACAGTTTGCCAAAAAATATTTCCACAAAATGCTGTAGTTGAACAAAGTGTCACTTATAGTGGATCAAAATGTATGCATGTTTAGCGGTTTACTTGCGGGACATAACCGTACTGTTACCTGTTGAGTTACAGCTCCTGTTCTTGTGAATCATTTGATAACTGTTAATTACTATTAAGCACAGAAGAGGGTTTCAGCTGGAGGCGAGAGTGTGCAGTAGAGAATTATGTCCTTATTCATGTATGCTAAATCTATTTTTCATTGTCCATATACAAGTAAATTCTACATCCATATTAATAAAACATAGATGTAAGAAAGAGTAATTTATAATATAGAAAACAAGAGGTTCAACTGATATTTTTGGTGTGTATTTTAACTATCGTAGATGAGGAGTTGTTGTTGTAACTGCTGTGCAGAGTATGTGTGTGTGAGTGTATGTGTGTGTGTGTGTGGTATCTTAACACCACTTCCTATCAACACAGAATATGTATGTGTGTGCGGTACTGTGAACCCACTGTGACACAGAAGTATGTATGTGTTGCATCATGAACCTACTTTGTAGCACAGTATGTGTGTGGCATTGTGAACCTACTTTGGGACTAATGAAGAAGTCCCTGCTGAGATTTGGAGAGCGACCTTCATCAGGGGTACTGGCCAAATGTACCCAGGTCGAGGGAAAGGTCAACACTCCAAACCTCTTACTTCAGCGGGGTAAATATTATATGTATATGGATGGATGCAGAGATATGTTGACTAGTTACTAGTACGTGTGTGTAAGATATACAGTCAATAAAATGCTGCATACCCTCCTCCCTGAAGTGACTTTTACTGCACCCTCTCCCGACCCTAACATCACAACAACTATGTTATGTGGAAGGACACATATGCAATTAATGTGACATATTATTGTGGCAACGTTTCGCCCACCAGGAAATTTGTTAAGCCAATACAAACAATTCAATGACACATAAGGTATAAAGGTAATAATAAAAAGACTCGTTAGTTACACATATGTCCTTTTTACCAAACATATTGTCGATAATTCTGTCAACATTATAACATTATTATACAGACTAAGAAGCGCTAAACTCGTAGGCTTCGTACGAAACCTGCAGAATGGGAGGTACTGAGGCTCGAACCAAGGGTATGATAGCTCCAACTCCCTGAATCAAAATCCTTCAGCATCAATGCACCCCTCTACAGGGCGACAGCTAACTAGCTGACCGTCCTCACTATCATTCAGGGAAATGAAATCACTCTGGTTCTAGTTTTCACGAGGCAATGTCTAGTCAACCGATGCTAGTGAAGGGATCTTACTCCAAGGAATTAGGAGCTAACCTACTCTTCCTTGGATCAAACCTGATTATATCCCATTCCTCGGGAACTCTATGACCTCTACAGGATTAGAGCTTCTCCATAAAAACAAGAGTAGTGTGATTCGCTATTCACTGACTCCATCTTTGACTTAATGTTACCAACACATTTATTACACAAACTTTGTACTTCCTTTAGCACTCACCTCTGTTATACTCTCCCTCTGTTATACTCTCCCTCTGTTATACTCTCCCTCTGTTATACTCTCCCTCTGTTATACTCTCCCTCTGTTATATTCTACCTCTGTTATACTCTCCCTCTGTTATACTCTCCCTCTGTTATACTCTCCCTCTGTTATACTCTCCCTCTGTTATACTCTCCCTCTGTTATACTCTCCCTCTGTTATACTCTCCCTCTGTTATACTCTCCTTCTGTTATACTCTCCCTCTGTTATACACTCCCTCTGTTATACTCTCCCTCTGTTATACTCTCCCTCTGTTATATTCTACCTCTGTTATACTCTCCCTCTGTTATACTCTCCCTCTGTTATACTCTCCCTCTGTTATACTCTACCTCTGTTATACTCTACCTCTGTTATACTCTCCCTATGTTATACTCTCCCTCTGTTATACTCTCCCTCTGTTATACTATCCCTCTGTTATACTCTCCCTCTGTTATACTCTACTTCTGTTATACTCGTCTGTTATACTCTACCTCTGTTATACTCTACATCTGTTATACTCTACCTCTGTTATACTCTACATCTGTTATACTCTACCTCAGTTATACTCTACCTCTGTTATACTCTCCCTCTGTTATACTCTCCCTCTGTTATACTCTGCCTCTGTTATACTCTACCTCTGTTATACTCTACCTCTGTTATACTCTACCTCTGTTATACTCTCCCTCTGTTATACTCTCCCTCTGTTATACTCTACCTCTGTTATACTCTACCTCTGTTATACTCTACATCTGTTATACTCTACCTCTGTTATACTTTACATCTGTTATACTCTACCTCTGTTATACTCTACCTCTGTTATACTCTACCTCTGTTATACTCTACCACTGTTATACTCTACATCTGTTATACTCTACCTCTGTTATACTCTACATCTGTTATACTCTACCTCTGTTATACTCTCCACCCTCGCTAGTCTCTGATCAAGTATATTAAACCCTACCTTGCAGAGCTGTATGACCCTTGTGGGTCTAGCTCTTAGTTATGATTATAATAATAATTCACTTACTGCTATTTTGTTTTAAGAATAAATTTTGCGTTAAGTACATCGTCTAGGAAATGAGAGAAGGGAGGATTACCGGGTTTAATCCGAGGATAGGGAAGAGAATCCAGAGCCCTTCACCAGCATCAAAGTCAACTTCCCATCCTCTCACGACATCGTTGAATAAGCAAGTTGCATACGGGTTTAGCGCTTGTTTTCGAATATAAGGACAAAGCCAAACAATTATCGAAACAAAGTAGTCAAAGCGCTGCACCAGCATGGGTCATACACTACCATGGTCGCTGCACCAGCATGGGTCATACACTGCCATGGTCGCTGCACCAGCATGGGTCATACACTGCCATGGTCGCTGCACCAGCATGGGTCATACACTACCATGGTCGCTGCACCAGCATGGGTCATACACTACCATGGTCGCTGCACCAGCATGGGTCATACACTATCATGGTCGCTGCACCAGCATGGGTCATACACTGCCATGGTCGCTGCACCAGCATGGGTCATACACTGCCATGGTAGCTGCACCAGCATGGGTCATACACTACCATGGTCGCTGCACCAGCATGGGTTATACACTGCCATGGTAGCTGCACCAGCATGGGTCATACACTACCATGGTAGCTGCACCAGCATGGGTCATACACTACCATGGTCGCTGCACCAGCATGGGTCATACACTTCGATGAGCGCTGCACCAGCATGGGTTATACACTGCCATGAGTGCTGCACCAGCATGGGTCATACACTGTCATGGTCGCTGCACCAGCATGGTTATACACTGCCATGGTGCTGCACCAGCATGGTCATCACACCATGGTCGTGCCCAGCATGGGTCATACACTCCATGGTCGCTGCACCAGCATGGGTCATACACTGCCATGGCGCTGCACCAGCATGGTCTACACTCCATGGTGCTCACCAGCATGGGTCATACACTGATGGTCGCTGCACCAGCATGGTCATCACTCCATGGTCGCTGCACCAGCATGGGTCATACATACCATGGTCGCTGCACCAGCATGGGTCATACACTGCCATGGTGCTGCACCAGCTGGGTCATACACTCCATGGTGCTGCACCAGCATGGGTCATACACTCCATGGTCGCTGCACCAGCATGGGTCATACACTCCATGGTGGCTGCACCAGCATGGGTATACACTGCCATGGTCGCTGCACCAGCATGGGTCATACACTCCATGGTGCTGCACCAGCATGGGTATACACTGCCATGGTCGCTGCACCAGCATGGGTCACTACACTCCATGGCGCTGCACCAGCATGGGTCATACACTGCCATGGCGCTGCACCAGCATGGGTCATACACTGCCATGGTCGCTGCACCAGCATGGGTCATACACTCCATGGTCGCTGCACCAGCATGGTCTACACTGCCATGGTGCTGCACCAGCATGGGTCATACACTGCCATGGTCGCTGCACCAGCATGGGTCATACACTGCCATGGGCGCTGCACCAGCATGGTCATACACTCCAGGCGCTGCACCAGCATGGTCATACACTCCATGGTCGCTGCACCAGCATGGGTCTACACTCATGGTCGCTGCACCAGCATGGGTCATACACTGCCATGGCGCTGCACCAGCATGGGTATACACTGCCATGGCGCTGCACCAGCATGGGTCATACACTCCATGGTGCTGCACCAGCATGGGTCATACACTACCATGGTCGCTGCACCAGCATGGGTCATACACTGCATGGTCGCTGCACCAGCATGGGTCATACACTGCCATGGTGCTGCACCAGCTGGTCATACACTCATGGTTCACCAGCATGTATACTCGGTGCGCACCAGCATGCACACTCATGGTCGCTGCCCAGCATGGGTCATACACTGATGGTGCGCACCACAGCATAACTCCGCTGCACCAGATGGTATACACTGCCATGGTGCTGCACCAGCATGGTCATACACTGCCATGGTGCTGCACCAGCATGGGTCATACACTGCCATGCGCTGCACCAGCATGGGTCATACACCCATGGTCGCTGCACAGCATGGGTCTACACTCCATGGTCGCTGCACCAGCATGGGTATACACTGCCATGGTCGCTGACCAGCATGGGTATCACTCCATGGTCGCTGCACCAGCATGGGTCATACACTCCATGGTCGCTGCACCAGCATGGGTATACACTGCCATGGTGCTGCCAGCATGGGTCATCACTGCCATGGTGCTGCACCAGCATGGGTATACACTGCCATGGTGCTGCACCAGCATGGTCAACACTCCATGGGCTGCCCAGCATGGGTCATACACTGCCATGGCGCTGCACCAGCATGGTCATACACTCCATGGGCTGCACCAGCATGGGTCATACACTCCATGGGCTGCACCAGCATGGGTATACACTCCATGGCTGCACCAGCATGGGTCATCACTGCCATGGTGCTGCACCAGCATGGTTATACACTCCATGGTGCTGCACCAGCATGGGTCATACACTCCATGGTCGCTGCACCAGCATGGTACACTGCATGGCGCACAGCATGGTCATCCGCGCTGCACCAGCATGGTCATACACTGCTGGTGCTGCACCAGCATGGCACGTGGCTGCCCAGCATGGTATAACTCCATGGTGCTGCACCAGCGGGTCATACACTCCATGGCGCTGCACCAGCATGGGTATACACTCCATGGTGCTGCACCAGCATGGTCATACACTCATGGTGCTGCACCAGCATGGGTATACACTGCCATGGTGCTGCACCAGCATGGATCATCCAGTGCTGCACCAGCATGGGTCTGCTGCACCAGCATGTCATACACTGCATGTGCTGCCAGCATGGGTCATACACTGCCATGGGTCGCTGCACCAGCATGGGTCATACACTGCCATGGTCGCTGCACCAGCATGGTCATACACTGCCATGGTCGCTGCACCAGCATGGGTCATACACTGCCATGGTCGCTGCACCAGCATGGGTTATACACTGCCATGGTCGCTGCACCAGCATGGGTCATACACTGCCATGGGCGCTGCACCAGCATGGGTCATACACTGCCATGGGCGCTGCACCAGCATGGGTTATACACTGCCATGGGCGCTGCACCAGCATGGGTCATACACTGCCATGGTCGCTGCACCAGCATGGGTTATACACTGCCATGGTCGCTGCACCAGCATGGGTCATACACTACCATGGTCGCTGCACCAGCATGGGTCATACACTGCCATGGTCGCTGCACCAGCATGGGTATACACTGCCATGGGCGCTGCACCAGCATGGGTCATACACTCCATGGTCGCTGCACCAGCATGGGTCATACACTGCCATGGTCGCTGCACCAGCATGGGTCATACACTGTCATGGGCGCTGCACCAGCATGGGTTATACACTGCCATGGGTGCTGCACCAGCATGGGTCATACACTGCATGGTCGCTGCACCAGCATGGGTCATACACTGCCATGGTCGCTGCACCAGCATGGGTCATACACTGACATGGTCGCTGCACCAGCATGGGTCATACACTGCCAAGGGCGCTACACCAGCATGGGTCATACACTGCCATGGTAGCTGCACCAGCATCCGTTATAAGGATAACTTTGTTCCATGGGATGCTGCACATTTCACTGAGTTCATACACTTACCTGGCTCCACTTACAGCAATCATTACATCAGTAGCTGCACTCAGCATGGTCATACAGCTACCATGGTCGCTGCACCAGCATGCAGTCATACACTATCATCGGTCGCTGCACCAGCATGGGTACAGTACATTGCATGGTCGATGCACCAGCATGAGTCATACATCGCCATGTACGCTGCATACAATGAGTCATACACTGCCATGGTCGCTCATTCAGCATGGGTCATAACTGCCATGGTCGCTGCACCAGCATGGGTCATACAATCATTGTACAACTGCACCAGCATGGTCATAACTGCTCATGGGACGCTCAACAGCATGGGTCATACACTGCCATGAGAGTGAAAGCTATCATGCATTAACTTGATCCACGTTAATAGTTCCTTGGATCAGGAATAATTTTCTTCACTAATGTTTATACATTATAATGAGCAGTCCATTATAACAGCTATCATCATAACAGCTATCATTATAACAGCTATCATTATAACAGCTATCATTATAACAATTATCATTATATAATGGCGTTAATATAAGAAAATAATTTAAGTAAATCAGTAATAAATTGGTAAAGATTTATTAAAAAATCTTTACTGTTGTTTATAAAGTTGAGACTATAAGAAGCATTCTACTGTATTCCCGAAGAAGCGTTAAACCCGTAGGATCCTGAGAAATGAGAGGGAGGTAGGTACGTAATTTTAAAATTAAGTATTACGACACGTAAATCATTCGATTTTTTTCGTAGTAAAAAAACCGAATACAACACACTTGAACAAAAATAAAATTGACAAGCAATAAAAAATGCTAACCTGAATAAAACACAACACAAATATATACTATACACAAAATTAACAATTATCAGCCAAAAATACCATTGAACTGTCAATGTGAAAAGACTCTCCTATAAGTTCACCGAGATCCCTACAGGCACCTTGTTAATTATATAAACTTCAAGGTGAGAGAAAAGCCTCGAGTGTGGGCAGACTGTTAACATGTGTTCCACAGTCAACAACAAGCTACACAAAGGAGGTGGGGGGGGGGCGGTGGAGAACATGTGAAAATAGATGGCAATGGGAGATGAGTTTCCCCGATCTTCCGTCAACAGACCTTTTAAGTGATGATTCATATTGAACGAGAGCTAAACACTCACGTTCATTGAGTATATTCTTAAGTTTTTGTCTTTAAACTATCGTCGTTCCTCTTCACTCTCCTTGCTGATAACTGTGCAGTCATCCTGATTATCAGTTCATCAAATTTACTTCTTCAATCTTTATTCAGTTTTGGTTCCTCTTTCATCAACCACTTTCCACTCGTTATCACCAGTTCCTACACACACTATGCTCCTCCCTCTTTGCTATACGAATTCTGTATTTATTTCCCCTTCATGAGAACTGGAACGTCTACCTTTACATCTCCAAACTCTTAAGTCACGATTGCTGTTCTCAAAACGTATTGAGCAAGTCGTGACAGCAACATTACTCTCTCTAGTAAGCCACTGCTGCAGGACTGAGAGCCTCCCTTGACCCCTGAACTCAGGTGCCTACATGCTGGTGAACAGTTCTTGTTCAAAGGAATTGGAACTACTATCCCCTTCCACGATCACCTTTCATTTTTCAGGAGCTATATAACCCTTACAAAGGGTATATATATATAATGTTCTTTGCTCGCTGGTCAGTCTTAGGTTTCACACCTTGAGAACCAATCTCATATCTTGAACATTACTATGTCAAGGATTATTGCTATAATCGTGGAAACTATGGCTTGGAGATATATCCAAATGCCATGAGGTCACGTAACCTCCCTTTGTTCCCGTCATGACCCACCTACGCCAGCCACACGCACCTACGCCAGCCACACGCTGGCGTAGGTGCTGCTAATTCTAAATACTGAAGAAAATGTTTAATTTAAATTAGAATAAAAGATATCCTACATCACACCTTACCACAGACTATTTGCAACTCATCAAAACAGCCACAGACATACCAATCCCAAAACTCAACAGAGCGTGGACATGCCGCCTCAAAAGCAAAAGACTTATAGGCCTTCGGGAGACATTCGGAAAACTTATTAACGCCTAATACGTGAATTCGTTCACTGCATCATCTCTGGTTAACAAAGTCTGTGGTGTTGGGGAGGGGCTGCAGTCCCCTTCCATCTCACTAACCCCTCCTTTCCTTTTTCCTTTCTATTTACCTCCCTCATCTTCCTTCTCTCCTTCCACGAAGCTATCACAAATTGCGAATCATTTAATATTGCTTAGACTCAATTTACCCTTTTGCGAGACTCCCACCTCCAGGGAAATGTATTATTGAACAGGTCAACTTACGGCCTTCAAGTTGGTGCAGATCTTGTTGATAAAACTGCCGCAACTGGTTGAGAGTCACGGGAAGTATTGGGTGGAAATTTCGTACTGTGATACCTACAGGTATGTTCTCATACTTGTGTGTGTGTGTATGTGTGTGTTTGTGTTTGTTTATGTGTGTGTGTGCACGTATGTGCGCGCGCGTGTATGCGTCCAAACGTGTCCACAGCCTTACCTGAACGCGTCCATAACCCTGTCTGGACGCTTCCACAGCCCTGTTTGGACGCACTCAAACCCTGTCTGGATGTGTCCACTATTTCGCCGGCAGAAATCTCAACAAAACATAAAATAAAACTAAACTTTCTCAAGAGATGATGCTTACCAGAGCTTCAACTTGAGTTTACAGCTCAACGAACCCAAAAATCTTTAAGTGATATTCAGCAAGACTTTCAACAATCTCTTCATCAAGATTTTCAACGAGCTTTACCTACAGCTTACTATCCTAGCTGTAGGTACAGCTTTGCTTAGCTAATTTTAAGATTCAGCTCCTGTTGCCTAACAATGAGGCATTTGAGTCATCAAGATTGTGATTAAAGGAATTAAACCTAGGATCAAATTTGATAGCAACCAGGCAATCAAATCAAGCTTAGTTATTATACTCTAAGGGAATATAATTAAAGCCTTGGTGAGACCTAAATTGGGACTGATACCTCACTGTCCAGCAACTGTAGACTACACATAAGAATTTTTTTAAATTAAAAAAAAAGCCAGGGGTTCTTGGTCCAAGAATTTAGCGGTCCTTCCCTTCCTTATATCTTTCTTGTTTACCACCCGACCTATTCTCCAGGCGTTATAGGATAAGAATACATGATAATTCATGTTAAGCGCTAAACCCATGTGGGTCATTCGGCGCATGACGTGGTGGAAGCTTGATCCTCCGTCTGCTTACCGCCAGACAGACGTGCTTCCTATTTTGTACTCACCTAAAGGAAAGTACTCACCAGAAGGTGGTGGTCTTGCAGCACCACCTCGTCTGTTACTGATTAAGGTCACAGACGTAAATTTCCGCTCACGAATGGTTTCGGATAATCTTTAGGTGGAAGAACTAATTTCCTCCTTCAGCGTGTGTGGGCCACTAGTGTTGGGCCACTAGTGTTGGGCCACTGAGTGTTGGGCCACTGAGTGTTGGGCACTGAGTGTTGGGGCACTGAGTGTTGGGGCACTGAGTGTTGAAGTAGAGGAGGGTGTTGGGTTGTAGTCATGGGGTTACGCAGGAGTTTGGTGGTGGTGTTAGGGAAGATGAGAGTGTTTGGTAGTGGTGATGGGGTAGACGAGGGTGTCTGGTAGTGGTGATGGGGTAGACGAGGGTGTCTGGTAGTGGTGTTGGGGAGACGAGGTGTCTGGTAGTGGATGGGAGACGAGGTCTGAGTGGTGATGGGAGACGAGGGTGTGAAGTGGTGATGGGGAGACGAGGGTGTTTGAACGATGGGGTAGACGAGGGTGTCTGTAGTGGTGTTGGGAGACGAGGTGTCTGAGTGGTTGGGGAGACGAGGGTCGAGTGGTGTTGGGAGACGAGGTGTCTGGAGGGTTGGGGAGACGAGGTGTCTGTGTGGTGTTGGGGTAGACGAGGGTTCTGGTAGCGGGGTTAGGGTAGACGAGGGTGTTGGTAGTGGTGTGGGGTAGACGAGGGTGTCTGGTAGGGGTGGGGTAGACGAGGGTGCTTGGTAGTGGTGTTGGGAGACGAGGGTGTCTGGTAGTGGTGATGGGGTAGGCGAGGTGTCTGGTAGTGGGATGGGGTAGACGAGGGTGTCTGGTAGTGGTGTTGGGGTAGACGAGGGTGTCTGGTAGTGGTGATGGGGTAGACGAGGGTGTCTGGTAGTGGTGATGGGGTAGACGAGGGTGTCTGGTAGTGGTGTTGGGGTAGACGAGGGTGTCTGGTAGTGGTGATGGGGTAGACGAGGGTGTCTGGTAGTGGTGTTGGGGTAGACGAGGGTGTCTGGTAGTGGTGATGGGGTAGACGAGGGTGTCTGGTAGTGGTGATGGGGTAGGCGAGTGTGTCTGGTAGTGGTGATGGGGTAGACGAGGGTGTCTGGTAGTGGTGATGGGGTAGACGAGGGTGTCTGGTAGTGGTGTTGGGGTAGACGAGGGTGTCTGGTAGTGGGTGATGGGGTAGACGAGGGTGCTTGGTAGTGGTGTTGGGGTAGACGAGGGTGTCTGGTAGTGGTGATGGGGTAGGCGAGTGTGTCTGGTAGTGGTGATGGGGTAGACGAGGTGTCTGGTAGTGGTGTTGGGGTAGACGAGGGTGTCTGGTAGTGGTGATGGGGTAGACGAGGGTGTCTGGTAGTGGTGTTGGGGTAGACGAGGGTGTCTGGTAGTGGTGTTGGGGTAGACGAGGGTGTCTGGTAGTGGTGTTGGGGTAGACGAGGGTGTCTGGTAGTGGTGTTGGGGTAGACGAGGGTGTCTGGTAGTGGGGTTGGGTAGACGAGGGTGTCTGGTAGTGGTGATGGGTAGACGAGGGTGTCTAGTGTGATGGGGCAGACGAGGGTGTCTTAGTGGGTGGGTAACGAGGTGTCTGGTAGTGGTGTTGGGGTAGACGAGGGTGTCTGGTAGTGGTGTTGGGGTAGACGAGGGTGTCTGGTAGTGGGGTTATGTTGAGCTCACCACGTTACTCTCACCAGTCTTGCATCATGAGTGACAATCGTTCAAATTTCAACTTTCTCTGTTTTTGTCCGACACCATTGTTGCAAAACTTACCGCAGAGTTTTAATATACTTATTTGTGGATAACTAAAGTATAATAAAAATTGTCAATGCTCAATAATTACCCATAAGCAGACACAAACTCAGATTAATTTATCTATATATATATTTCGATCCCCATCTGGAATCCTCTTGTTTGTGGTTAAATACATGTTTACTGGTATATAAGGAAGCGTTAAAAAACTAACTCTGGTAAACTACATAAGGAAATCAAGGTAATAAAAGTGGACAGGTTAACTGAGATGTAACCGGGCCTCGTATTACAAGTTTTATTAAAGGGATTCCACCACTCAAGGGAGGTTCCTCGACTCTGGTGAAGGGGCTCTTGTTCTAGGGAATTGGATCTGTCCTACGGTTCCCTGAACTGAGCCTGAATATCATCCATTCCCCCCTTCCTTTCCACAGGCGCTGTATAATCCTTACGGGTTTAGCGCACCCCATGATTACAATGATAATAAAGGGATTCCCAACATAAATTTCTGAACGTTTCCTCTGAATAAATATATATTTTTTCGAACGCAGTTAGCACACGTCAGTGCAGGTGACACAAACTTGTAAATACTGATGCAACAGCATATCAACTACACCAGGGTCATTAAGGTTGAATATAGCGTGTTCACCACCAGTCAAGAACATGTTAATCTCTGAAATAGAGATTAGAGTATATACTGAGAGACATAGGCCTCTCTGTGTATATATACTGAGAGACATACGCCTCTCTGTGTATATATACTGAGAGACATACGAGTTGCTTCTTTGTTGGTTGGTTAATGGGTTTGAAAGCCCATCGAGAGACTTATCATTAAGTCTGTATCTAACCTTCACCAACCGGACAAGAATACTTTAATCCCTAAAATAGGGATTAAATTCAACTCTCAGCTTATATACACTGGGGAAGATGCATCTCTTGGTCAATTAGCAAGAACTCATTTAAAATTAAGTCCTTTCTAAAATTTTCTCTTATACGTTTAAAGATATATATTTTTATTTATGTTAATGTAAAAATTAATAATTTTGTACGAAAAGAATCTTAGAAAACTTACCTAACCTTATTATAACAAGCGCAATTTAATTTAGCCTAATTCAACTAAATATATTTTAGATAAGTTCACAATAATTTAGTAGTAAAGAAACACAATGAAGTATATTTTTTTTCGTTAGGTTCAGAATGATTTTTGTGATATTATTTCATACACAAATTTTTGCTTGCCTTTTTCGGCAAGAAGAGCATTGCTGTTTAAGCCAAAATCTCATATACATAGTTGTGTTGCAACTTTTTTGTTTAAATTTGGGCATTTTAGAAGTTTATATGATCTTACTCAACCAAACCTAAAACAGAGAGAATATTATTTGAAAGTTCGCAGGAAACAAATGTATCGACTTCAAGAACGTCTTCGTCTGATGTTGTGACGAGCGTTTACAGAGTTCTCAGGAAGTCTCGCCTATGTACGTTTTGTTACAGTTGTTGACTAGAGTTATGTTGGCTGTGCTTCTGTCTGGTGAGGATGTGGTCAGAGGCAGTGGTGGCTGTGCTTCTGTCTGGTGATGATGTGGTCAGAGGCAGTGGTGGCTGTGCTTCTGTCTGGTGAGGATGTGGTCAGAGGCAGTGGTGGCTGTGCTTCTGTCTGGTGAGGATGTGGTCAGAGGCAGTGGTGGCTGTGCTTCTGTCTGGTGAGGATGTGTCAGAGGCAGTGGTGGCTGTGTTGTCTGGTGATATGGCCCAAACCAAAATGAGGAATATTATTTGAAAGTTCAGAGGAACAAGTGGTACGAGCTTCCGTCTCGTGGATGTGGTCAGAGAGCGTTAGCGAGCTTCTCAGGAGAGTGTCAGAGGCAGTGGTGGCTGTGCTTCTGTCTGGTGAGATGTGGTCAGAGGCAGTGGTGGCTGTGTTTCTGTCTGGTGATGATGTGGTCAGAGGCAGTGGTGGCTGTGCTTCTGTCTGGTGATGATGTGGTCAGAGGCAGTGGTGGCTGTGCTTCTGTCTGGTGAGGATGTGGTCAGAGGCAGTGGTGGCTGTGCTTCTGTCTGGTGAGGATGTGGTCAGAGGCAGTGGTGGCTGTGCTGAGTTTATACTTTGGGACGAACCTAGAGAGGTGCTGGCAGTCGAGAAACATGTTGGAAAACACAACATATCTAATGTTAATGGCAGATTTAGAGAACTGAAACATGTGAAAAGAAAGAAATAGGGAACAGGAGAGAAAGAGGAAGAAAGAAAGAAAAAGGGAGAAAAAAGAGGAAAAAAAGAGAGAAAGAGAAAGAAAAAAGAAAGAGAAAGAAAGAAAAAAGAAAGAGAAAGAAAGAAATATTTTTTATTTAAAATGAAGTACCTGGGGAGTCTGCGACACAGTGAGAGGGGGCGGCAGGCGAGTGTGTGGGAAAATGGGGGTGGACTATTCCCAGTGGAGACAAATGGACTATTCCCAGAGACGGAGGTAGAGGGACTATTCCAAGAGGTGGAGGCATGTGGACTACTACAATAGATGGAGGCAGATAAACTACTACAATAGAAGGAGGCAGATAAACTACTACAATAGGTGGAGGTAGATGGACTACTACAATAGGTGGAGGTAGATGGACTACTACAATAGGTGGAGGTAGATGGATTACTACAAGAGGTGAAGTCAGATAGACTACTACAAGAGGTGAAGTCAGATAAACTACTACAAGAGGTGAAGTCAGATAGACTACTACAAGAGGTGAAGTCAGATAGACTACTACAAGAGGTGAAGTCAGATAGACTACTACAAGAGGTGAAGTCAGATAGACTACTACAAGAGGTGAAGTCAGATAGACTACTACAAGAGGTGAAGTCAGATATGATTACTCAAGAGATGGAGGCAGATGAAGTGTGTTTGTTGGGGGTAGGGAGGGGGAAAGAAGGGAGAGGGTAGGGGGAGGGGGAAAAGAGGGAGGGGGTGAGGGTGGTGGTGACACACAAGCTGGGGTCATCCCACAGGACACATTACAAAATTAACCATGACCTTCCACGACGGTGTCCACGGAACTGGAGAAGCCGTCAGGTATCGTCTGATGTTGACACTTCCTCCGCCAGGAACAACGACATTGTTACTCCTCGCGGTGCGTCCCAGGAGGCTTGCCCAACACCAATCACGCCTCCCTCATCCATTTAAAACCTCGTGTTTGTATTCAAAGATCTCAACATGTGTGTCAGTTTCTCTGGTTATGCTTAATATCTGACCTACGTTTAAACATCTGTCAGTTTTTATCTTCTCAATCTTCTACATCAAAGGAGAAAAAAATAGGATTTTTTTCTGTATTTTTGTAGGCTAGTAACTTGCGTTAAGCCCCTCATTCTTTCTTGTTCCACCTAAAAATACGTATCTACACTCATCTACACCTATGCTATCCCATCCTCTTAAAAGTTAACTCTTAACAGTTACTTCATCAGTCCAATACAAAGAAGAATAGTGAAGATCAGAAGGAGATTGAGGTAATCAGTCCCTCAACCCGGGACTGATAACATCGACTCCTGGCTGAAAGACTGATTGCCTCACTCTCCATCTGATCTTCACTATTCTTCTTCGTATTGGACTGATAAAGCCACTGTGTGGCGAAGCGTCTCAACAATAAAGATACCCAAGTGTTGCATATGTGTCTAATTTATCAACTTGTCGGTTCTCAGAACCATTTGTGTACAGTATAGACAGAGCCCCTGGAGGCGGTTCAGCGCAGCTTTTCCTGGATGTCGTCGACGAGAAGACAGCCAAATGGCTGAGCAATGAAACTTAATGATGCTGAGGATAAAAAATAGAGAGGAAGGAGAAGAGAAAATGGACTTTTCGGGACAAACTAATTATGCAAACCTTCGATGACGAGTCTGTGAGGGAAGGTCTGAGATTACAAAAATATTAATGTGATTAATGGGAGTTTTAGCGCGCACTGCTTAAGTGCTGGTGTAGGGATGCTTTCGTTTGAGGGATGGTGTAGGCGAACGCTTAACGTGATATACTCCAAAAATCAGAGGTGGCCTCACCCTGGAGCAGTGATAACCACACCCTGGAGGAGTGATAGCCACACCCTGGAGCAGTGATAGTCACAACATGGAGGAGTGGTAGCCACACCCTGGAGCAATGATAGCCACACTCTGGAGCAGTGATAGCCACACCCTGGAGCAGTGGTTGCCACACCCTGGAACAATTAAAACCACACCCTGGAGGAGTGGTAGCCACATCCTGGAGGAGTGGTAGCTATATCCTGGAGGAGGGGTAGTCACACTCTTGATGAGTGATAGCCACACCCGTGAGCAGTGGTAGCCACATCCTGGAGGAGTGGTAGCCACATCCTGGACGAGTGCCAGCCACACCTGGACGAGTGGCAGCCACACCTGGACGAGTGGCAGCCACACCTGGACGTGTGGCAGCCACACCTGGACGAGTGGCAGCCACACCTGGACGAGTGGCAGCCACACCCTGGAGGATGGTCAACACATCACAGTAAAACATCTGTCACATTAACATCTGTGATCTGTGTAAATATTCTCTTCATTATGCAGCATCAATATCTCTACTTTTTCTGATCAGCTGAGGTGGCTTTTTCTCTGGAGGGGGGGAGGCAGTTTTTATCAAAAATAATTAATTAATCGTCTTATTTCTTATTGAAATATTTCGAGAGTATATTTGTATCAGTGCAAACATACACACTATTACAAATGATTTAATATATCGATCGATCTTTCAGGCTTCACAAAATTCCACGGATAGACTTCGCCAAAATCCCCCGATAGAATTCACAAAAATCCCCCGATAGACTTTACAAAAATCCCCCTATAGACTTCACAAAAATCCCCCGATAGACTTTACAAAAATCCCCCGATAGACTTCACAAAAATCCCCCGATAGACTTCACAAAAATCCCCCGATAGACTTCACAAAAATCCCCCGATATACTTCACAAAAATTCCCCGAAGACTTCACAAAAATCCCCCGCCAGACTTCGCAAAAATCACCCGCCAGACTTTACAAAAATCCCCCGATAGACTTCACAAAATCCCCCGATAGACTTCACAAAATCCCCTCAAAGCATTTGATTCAAGCTTCCTTCTAATGGATTCCAAGCGGGAATTTGTGCTGATCTTAAACTTTGTGCTTATCTTAAACTCAAATTTCTTAGAGCACTTGCAGGCCGCCTGGAGAACATAGCCTGGGAACTCTGAAGGTGCCCAAGGAAATTAAAACGCTGTCTCCAGGATACCCTTAGGGCCACTCAGCAGGGATCCTAGGGCTATCCCTGGACCTTTAGCTCTTAACCTCTTCCCACAAAGAACGAACCCCGCACGCATCTAGTATACACACACACAAGCGAGCGCGCACCTACACACATGCATCTACATACATGCATCTAAACACACGCATCTACACAAACACACACACACACACATATGCATCTACACATACACGCATCTACACACACGTGTCTAGACACACACGCATCTACATACATACGCGCATCTACACACACACACATATACACCTACACATACGCATCTACACACACATGCATGTATATACACACGCATCTACACACACACACACACACACACACACACATACACACACTGTGTACGTTAGGCCCATACTGGAGTATGCAGCGCCAGTTTGGAACCCTCACCTAGCCAAGCATGTAAGGAAACTAGAAAAAGTGCAGAGGTTTGCAACAAGACTAGTCCCGGAGCTAAGGGGTATGTCCTACGAGGAGAGGTTACGGGAAATCGACCTGACGACACTGGAGGACAGAGACAGAATGTTCCAGAGGTGGGACACAGCAACAAGGGGTCACAGTTGGAAGTTGAAGACTCAGATGAATCACAGGGATGTTAGGAAGTATTTCTTCAGTCACAGAGTGCTCAGGAAGTGGAATAGTCTGGGAAGTGATGTAGAGGAGGCAGGTTCCATACATAGCTTTAAGGAGAAGTATGATAAAGCTCATGGAGCGGGTAGAGTGACCGAGTAGCGGCCAGTGAAGAGGAGGGGCCAGGATCTGTGACTCGACCCCTGCAACCACAACTAGATGAGTACACACACACACACACACACACACACACACACACACGGAAAAATGAGACAAAAACGTGAGGGGAAGAGCAATAGTTCTGATAAAAATGAACTGAGAGTCAAATAAATTTTAATTTCAGACACCGATAATTCTTCATATTACATTGCTGATGTTTCAAGGGATTGGCCTGGATGAAAGTGAGGGGCTTTTGATCCAAAGAATCGGATCATAACCTCCAATGTGTTTAAGCGAATCTGGATGTTTCCTATTCCTCAGGAGCTTCATGACCCCGTATAGATTTAGCGCTCCCCGGTTAATGTAGTTACAGTACGGCAGTTGGTTCGGTTAATATAAAACGTCCCAAACAATTTGTGGTTGTCGTTCACAACCGGTTAACACATAACATGAAGTGTTGGTCTATTATAAAGTTTATCTTATCTTTTCTTAATGGTAACAGTGTGGATCATGCTTACAGTGGCACTATATTCTTCCTTTTAATGGCTAACAGTGTGGATAATGCTTCTAGTGGCACTATATTCATCCTTTTAATGGTAACAGTGTGGATAATGCTTCTAGTGGCACTATATTCATCCTTTTAATGGTAACAGTGTGGATCATGCTTCTAGTGGCACTATATTCATCCTTTTAATGGTAACTGTGGATCATGCTTCTAGTGGCACTATATTCTTACTTTTAATGGTAACAGTGTAGATCATGCTTCTAGTGGCACTATATTCTTACTTTTAATGGTAACAGTGTGAATCATGTTTCTAGTGGCACTATATTCTTACTTTTAATGGTAACAGTGTGGATCATGCTTCTAGTGGCACTATATTCTTACTTTTAATGGTAACAGTGTGGATCATGCTTCTAGTGGCACTATATTCTTCCTTTTAATGGTAACAGTGTAGATCATGGTTCTAGTGGCACTATATTCATCCTTTTAATGGTAACAGTGTGGATCATGCTTCTAGTGGCACTATATTCATCCTTTTAATGGTAACAGTGTGGATCATGCTTCTAGTGGCACTATATTCTTACTTTTAAGCCAAAGGTTAAATATACTGTCTTCCCGGTATATTTGAGTAAGGTCATGGTTTATATTAACATTTAATGCTCCTTGTTAAAATTTAATGAGTTGGAAATACCATCGTCACGATATTATTTTTTGTGTTGCTCAAATCTTACGCGTAATAAAGGTTTGAACTTTGATTAGATTGTCAGTATTTGATGTATCACTGCTATGACGTTTATCGGTGTTTTATAGTTTTCTATAAAACATAATATACCGGGACGATAGTATGATTAACCTTTGCCTTAAAAGGATGAATGTGGTGCCGCTGGAATCATGCTCTTCACTCCTACCATTAAGAAAAAGGAAGAGAAAATTTGGAAGAGAACGACGCTTGATTTGTGTGTGAAAACAATTTCTCGCATACCGCAGACTTTTCCAGGAACGAAAATAATTACTTGTTAAAGTAGAAAAAAAAAATTAAGCTTCCCTCAAAAAAGTGTGCAATTCTCATGATAGAGCAAAAAGCCATCATCGAAATTAAATGTAAATCAAAATACTTTTTCTCTTTTGCAAAATCGAAGAAAAAAAAACACTTCGAATATTGAACCTTTGTATAAGGGAGACAGAACTTTCACTGATGACAACAAATAATCTAAATACAGAGGACACACAACCACTTTGTTTAATGCCCCATTCAACAGAATGAAGATTGGCAACCCTAAATCCACTTCAGATCATAATCAAATTAAGAACTAAATCCGAGAGGGTCATACACTTTAAATCCCTTGAGTACTTGCCCGTCCTCTCTGCACCATACCCCGGCTCGTGTAACTATGTTTCTATGGGAAAAAATATATGAAAAGTGATTACACGCCTTAATATTCAATAGAGAAAGTTTAGAAACAAACATTATTACGAACACAGGAGTAGTCTTGTGGCCTGCACACCTGGTTGTAGCACGTTAACAAAGGTAGTAACGAGGAACCAGTTAAAAGCAGTAGAAAATAAATACTCATATATTTCCTTCACCAAACAGCAAGAAATAAGTATAATACCTACAGATGATATGTACAGAAAGGCAGTTTTGCAAGCAAGAGACGCTTAAAGAACCGTCTTCGACCAGACTCGGAGGTAAGTCTGCCACTGTTGATTCATGAGTGTCACACCGCCTCACCTTGATGGGCTTTCTTGTCATTGGCTGGTTGAATCAAGGTGCTAGCGTACCGAGGGGTCCGCTCATTATACCCTTAGCATATGGTTCTCTGACTGGGAGGAAATGCCTATATGGGTGTGTAACATACGCAGAATAAAATGTAACATACTCTTAGCTTGCCACAGGCATATTATCAAAATCTTTAAAGAGTGAAGAGAAATTTTACTAAATATAAGTCAACAATACTAAGGCTACCAAAATCCCCTGCCATTGTGACTGGGACAGAGATAAGACATGTTATTTTAAACAAGTGTAGAAGAGCAGGAGTGATAGCAAACACGCTTGCTCATCCTTGGTTAATTGACTTGGATTAAAGCACAGTGGCCATTACAGTTCCCGGGACACTAACATCAGATATACTTTACACTTTCCAAGAGACCGAACACAGGGCTCCGTCTTGCTTCGTGGCTTGTGAATATAGAGAGCGCAAACTGTTACGCTCACGCAAGGCAGTACAAAAAAAAAAGGACAGCAGAGCAAGCTTTTATTTGAATGTTTCACTCACGGGTAAGCTTTATAGATAGCTTTAGAAAGCTTACCTATGAGCGAAACGTTGTACAGTTAATAGTTTGCTCTGATACGTGTCCGTAGTAGAGTGCCATACTAGTCAACATCTTATTTTTTTTTTTTTCCTTTTAAACAACACCCACGTCATCTATTGATTTAAGGAGATTCGTGTGGGTCACGGGGCGATGACCCTCAGCACTATCAACAGGTATACAACAAGCAGGTCAGGTTGTAGGAATTTTCTATGTAAAGTCGTAGTTTCTCGCCAGTCAAGTTGTACGAAATTGTTATTAGTGCCAGAACTCAGTAGAATAAATCGCTGTGGTCCAGGTACCGAGAACTCGCTCAAGAAAAGTTGCAAAAATACGCTAGAACAGCTTAGAAGAACAGGTTATACTTAGAAGAACTCATATTAGTAAGAAAGTTGGTGAGTTAGACAAATGTGCAAGACATACGTATCTTTATTTTGTAGACGTTTCCCTCAGCCTAGGAGGAGGTGCTGAGGACCATAGTTCTCGGTCTAACGATCCTACGGTCCTCAGCACCTGCTGCTAGTCTCAGGAACCGGCTACCTCATCTACAATGGACGGAAAAATAAAGGTACCCAGATCTCTCACTCGCGTCTAATGCATCAACTGGTCGGCAGTGTCCACCACTGATATGACAGTAAAAAGGCCGACGTTACATTAATAAAAGGCGTTTAATAATAAATTATGTTTTATGAAAGGCCATTTATTTATCAATATGGTTCATTATAATTTTTATAACATACAATAAGAGGTGTTTTATAAAAACACATTTTTTTTTTACTTTCATCGTTCATTAAAATTTAATACCATAGTCAAAACTAAGCACAGCAAACTAAGAAAACTGTAGCATCACATGAACTAACAAAAAAAAACTTTACAAATACATCACCATCTTTGTTTAATCACATGGAATTAAAAATATTACACATTAAAAAACATTAACATTCTCATAACTTTCGGGCACCAAGAGAACTAAATCAAGAAACATTAATGACCCAACTTGATAAGCAAGAGCGAACAGTGTTTGGCCATGAGTTGCGTGTTTACAAGAGAAGAAAATGTCTTGCTTGATTTGACAGTGCGAAGACAACACACATCAAATCCTGAGAGAGTTGCCACTTTATTGATAGTTCTAAATCTTGGATATCTCATCGTTCACATTAAAGTGTTCTAAATGTATCTCAGAGACCCTTAACCCAATCTTTTTTTTTCACTGTCATTACTTTCACAAAACAAATAAACAGAACACGTATGATAAAAAACATATCATCTCTCTCTCCCGTTTATAAAAGATTTCGTAGAACCGCTATCAAGCTTACATCGATCCTAGTTTAAAAATCCTTGGGGTAAACAGTGAAGAAAGTTATTTGCGACAGATCCCCAGTCCGATTTCGCCCTATATGGTAACTCTTTTTTTCAGTAGGTCACTCATACATCGATCTAGGAGAGGGTTACTCGTCAGTGGCATGTGAGGAGGAGCCCTGTCACTATACTTGGTCAAGTCCACGTCCACTGCTTCAAATACCTTGATGAAAAAAGTTAGTAAATTTATTAGGCAAGAAAAACTTCAGAAGTTCAAATTGCATCCGAAAATTATGGAAATCATCAATAGCTGATTCCAATAATTTGTCCATTGCTAGATCAAACTGAAACTGAGATATTTCGAAGGCAAGGTCTCGTTTAACATAATAAAAATAATTATTATATTTGCTATCGCCTATATCTCTGTTTACTACTTAAGAACCATGTCTCATGTGACTTAAAAATTAATGCAAAACTTGCATACATTTGTGAAAAAAGACTGCAAAATAAATGCATGAGACGACGCTGTCTCTGACCTCACGATTTGTATTTCACTTCCAGTACTCGTTTCTTTACTAGTTAATACCAGGAGCTGCAAAACCCTCTGCACAGCTTTCACATTGACGATATTGCAGGGCGGGGATGATAGATCGCAATGAAGAACCTCCTGATTACTTTACCAATATCCATCACAGGCTCCAATACTCGAAGCAATATTAAGAGTGATTAGACACTTTTGCTGTGTTTTCCTCTCCCAACACACTTGGGTGATTAATGGTGTGCCAGATTTTTTTTTTGTATACAGCCACGGTCTTGCACTATTAAGGCATCTCTTCCTTAAACTTCAACAGTGAACGTGCGGTTACCGACGGTTTAAGAGGTGACGATGTCTTCCGCGCTGCTAGGTGTAAACCGCCCGTTTGTGATTAGAGGGATGAGATAAAACTTCTGGGCCTGATACTCAGTTGATTAAGGAGTGAGCTACAGATTTTGGATCTGCTACTCAACTAGGAGTGGAGTGAGCTACAGATTTTGGTTTGTTTGAGGAGAATGAGGTGACGTGGAAGAGGACACACGTCTGTGTCCTCTTCCACGTCACTGCAACTCATTTTCGAAACTCTCCATATCCTTCCAGGTCACTCTCACACTCTCTAACTCATCCAAATCCTTTCAACTCATTCTAACTTCTTTCTTAAATGCCTTCAACTGCTTGTTGTTCACTCTCACATCCCTACAGATCATCCTCACTCCCACACCACTCCAACTCATTTCAACACACCTACTAATCACTTTCACGCACAACTCACTCCTACATCCCTCCAACTCCCACACCTGACACTCTCACACCTGACACTCTCACACCTGACACTCTCACACCTGACACTCTCACACCCCCTGTTACTCACACTTACATCCTTCCTAATCCCTCTCACTCCCATACTTATCTCACTTACACTCCACATAAACCCTAAAGCTCATTTTTTCAAACTTCTCCAATATACATCAGTACTCCATATTGCACGCTCACTTATTGCATTTATGTAATAACGAGTTAGTTATGGCTCAGTCTTGGTGGCAACGAAGTATAGTCATTCAGTGCAGAAGATTGGAAGAGAGATTTAAAAGTGCAAAGGAGTACAACAATTCTAAGATTATCTCCTACCAATGAATATTTAGCGAGATAAGCCAGGATAGGGTGAGGAGTTATTGCTCGCCAGAGAGATTCCCTAGGACGCAGTGCCACTGAAACACATCATCAAATAGCGAGAAAGCTCAAGTTACGGGATAAACTTTTATAGCGGCAGAGTTTCGCTCTGTGTAGAGTTCTGCTAGAGGGAAACGTTGTTCCAGTGGAAGATTGTTTTTTGGCAATGTGTGTCTTTTCCTCATGAAAAATGCCTAGCTGCTCTTGAAGTCATGACTTCAGTATTTATTCTAACACTCTAATTGGTCGCTCAACGTCCCGATAACAATATCGGGCTGCACGTTTCTGTGAAAGAAAAGAAAAATTAACAAAATATACAAAATGATGATTCCATATTTTTTATATAAGGTGTGAAACGTAGCTCCAGTAAACCAGTCGATGTTTCACCAGTTATGGGTCATCATTTGACAGAAACCCGTGTCAGGAGATACTTGTCTTTTGTCAAGTGTTAAAAGTTTGAAGCCAATCCAAAGAGGCATTTAATAAAAACTGATCATGAAACACATGAATGACTTCTTGGAGGAACTGATTTCTTATAAACCCCGTTTTGACTTTTTTTTACCATAAAGATGTTACAATAGTGAATATCCGGTGTAGAATTATCAAAAAGAATGTAACCGGTCGATATGTTATTTAGCGCAGGTGGTGGTGAGGGTGGTAGCATCGCCCCCACAACTACCACAGTGGAAAAATCATCACCACCATCATTATCACCATCACAAACACCACCACCACCATCGACACTATCATCCCCATCACCACTTTCACCATTACCACAAACTCCCTCACAACCACTTTCCCACCACCACCACCATTTCCACTACCACCACCACCATCTTCACTACCACCACCACCACCACCACTACTATCTAAACCACCATCTTCACTACCATCACCACCACCACCACCACTACTATCTACACCACCATCTCCACCACCAGTTCTATCACCATCAGCACCATGTATCAGCGACCTCTTCTCTGACACTTATCACTTCAAGTATACTGAAAAGAAATCATAAAATGTGCTATTATGGTACTTTTCTTTTGAAACAAAAGCGCGGATGTTCGCGTTAATGGGTCTTTTTCTGGAGGCAAAAAAATTGTGTGTAACAACGGAGGTTTTATCCTCCTGTCGGGAACTGACGCACGAACCTCCCAGACGGGAGCCGCGAGTGACCAACCAGCCACGGAAGGAGGCTCATGAAGGTCGAGTACAGATTGTCGAGACCTGTGCCAGATTGATGAGAGATTCTCGCACAGGAGGTCGATCTCGTCCTGGGGTCGTCTATCTGGCGAGAGTTGGAAGGAGAGTTCCCTGGCGCCCGTAGCGTGACTGTTGAAGCCATCTACACGTTATTAGTATATTCGTCAGGAAAAGAAACCCTCACACGGGACAAGAAAAGAAACCCTCATACGGGACAAGAAAAGAAACCCTCATACGGGACAAGAAAAGAAACCCTCACACGGGACAAGAAAAGAAACCCTCATATGGGACAAGGAAAGAAACCCTCACACGGGACAAGAAAAGAAACCCTCACACGGGACAAGAAAAGAAACCCTCATACGGGACAAGGAAAGAAACCCTCACACGGGACAAGGAAAGAAACCCTCACACGGGACAAGAAAAGAAACCCTCACACTTGACAAGAAAAGAAACTCTCACACGGGACAAGGAAAGAAACCCTTACACGGGACAAGAAAAGAAACCCTCACACGGGACAAGGAAAGAAACCATCACACGGGACCTTGTCAAGGGATGACAGTGTGTCTAACGTCAATAAATAAACAAGTAATACAAGCAAGCTCTTGCACAAATAAGCCGCATATAGGAGAAACAAGCTTATGACGACGTTTCGGTCCGACTTGAACCATTGACAAGTCGCACAGTGTCACACAATATGACTTGTCAATGGCCCAAGTTGGACCCAAACGTCGTCACAAGCCTTATTCCTATGTGCGGGTTATTTGTGTATTGTTCCAGTCACGGTATTCTGCATGATAATTTTTGTAACTGTATTTATGTGTACCTGTACCTAAACACACGTACTTACTAAGGTGTGTTGGTCAGTGACGGGCCAGGTCAGCAGTGACCTCTGGCCCACACGTACTGAACTCAGCGGAACTGGGTCGCTTGTGCATGTTGTGCTCTCCCCTATGATTGTGTGGATTTACAGCTAGGGGAAAGCAATCATCCAGCCAGGAGTGGGAACCTCAGATATATATTTATATATTCGGCATCATTTAAAAAGGACAATTTATGGGAAGTTTGTTAAATGTGTTCTTTTAATGTTTACTATCTTTTTTTTTTTTTTTTTGGGGGGGTTTAGTTCGATTTTCAGCCACATAGGAAGTTCCTGGTCTCCCGTCACACAGGCAGATCCAGGTCTCCGTCACACAGGCAGATCCAGGTCTCCCGTCACACAGGCAGATCCAGGTCTCCAGTCACGGAGACTAGGAAACAACCACCACGGAGGCGGGGAAAAAACACCTGCTCCCTGACACAGGCTTTTGAAACTTACCTGCACACTCACACAGACGTGAGATATGATAAACCCGTCCGCTGACAGGCGTAGGAATCACACCTACACCATGACACCTGCACCATAACAGGCGTGGGAAACACACCTGCAGCAAGACACAAGCGCGAAGACCACCGTTGAACCCTGACCTCCATCTGGTAAATGACCTGGCTTAAGCTATTTTTCTCAGCCTGATGAGTAGCTCATCCTCAGGGACTTAACCTGGCTCTCACAACGCTGTCACTCCTTGCTCCAGTAATCTGCCTGAGCGGTCGTGTTGAATCCTTCTAACTAGAGGAAAAACAGCCAGTTCATGCCCCCTCACACATTCCCTGGCCACCTGCTGCATCTTTATCCATCGTGTTTACATCACCTTTAGCGATGAAATTTTATACTTTTTTTTTGGGGGGAAGGGGGTGCACCAGATTTAAGATCTGTTGCATCGTAGCTGAGTGACACAGAAAAGGCCCGGGCTCAATCGAAGTGTATGGGCAAGTCTACGTATGTTTTCGTAGCAATAAATAGGTGCCTAGGAATTGGTAGTTGCATCATCAGAGATGCGACACAGTGTTTGGCTCTCTTGGGTTTATATTGGATTAACCCACAAGGATAAAATAATCCAAATAAAGAACAACAAGGCACAATACCGTGACTGGAACAATACACAAATAACCCGCACATTCACAAGTCTGTGTGAATGGTCGAAGTCGAACCCAAACGTCATCATAATGTGCGGGTTATTTGTGTATTAATTCAAATAAAATTGTCTTCTTCTATTTGTCCCACGTAAGGAAACACTGCCTTTAGGCATGGTTTGAAAATAATTATATTTTCTTTACTGCTAAATTTTAACAAATTTTCAATAATACTTTTTACATGGGGTATTATGTTTTTTATACTGCTATTGGGAAAATCATTTGCTCAGCATGCCAAAGGCTCCTGCTTACTGCTAGGTGAAGAAGGGCTGCAAGTGCAACGAAACATGTTCCAATGTTCCACCCGTGCCGGGGAGCGATCTCCGGTCCCTCCGTGTGTGAGTCGAGGACGCTACCAGCCTAGCCACAGGTCTAAATTAGAAAACTACCAACAAGGTAACATACCATCATGTAAGATAGTTTGTAATGTTAGATTTTAGATGGATAATGAGGGTATATTCAAAAGTGGCAAGGCGGAGAGTATTGCGTTCGCTGTAAGAAACAAGAAAAATTCTCCTGACGAAGGTCGTTGTAAATATGAACTTGCTGGATTACCGGCCCACCACGTCAGAAATTAATCACATGAGAACTCATGAAATCGTAACAACACGACTGCAAACACATCTACCTATGTTGTATAGCTAGTTGATGAATCCTATTAGAGCCAGTTGGGGCAGGGGTTAACACACTGGATTCGCATAACATGGGTTCGATCTCCACCCATACTGTGATGAATCACATAATGAAGCATAACTATATATAGGTGATGGTAGGAAATTTTGATTCAGGAAACAAGAAGAATGTCTCCTGATATGAGTGTTGGGCAAATGGTGTCCCGCTCACCACATATCATTCTAGCAATGACAAGATCATGGGATGATGAATATTTGATGATGAATATTTCAGTGATGATGATGATGAATATTTCATGAACATTTCAATGATAGTGAATATCTGATAAATATTTCAATGGGAAAGGTACAGTAGTGTGCGTATTAATTGGGACAGTGATGAAATAAGACATTTATTTGGAAAATAAAGTGTTTATTTGAAAAATACACGACAATGATATGCCAGATAACTGATTTAATAAGATATATGACTACCCTTTGTTTTTACAAGCATCGCTAAGCGGTTGGTTGGTTGGTTCGTGATAAATAAACATTTTAAAATAGATAAATAGAGGCTACTGCCGTTTTCTATGTCTCACATTCCGTCAGGCGCAGCACAAACTATTCTGCGTGTTGAGATTTATTCAATAATGATGACTTTATTCGGCTTATCAACCATGAGGGTTTATAGTGGTGTTTTTGTTTGTTTGTTTGTCAGGAAACAAGTCAGTGCCTCCTGCTATAACGCTATCTGTAGAGGGAACTAAAGAACGTTTGGTTCCGTCCGACCATTGGGAAGTCACGATTTGATACCTGTTATGACCTCATAATGGTTCAGTACAAAGCAAGATGTAGTTTAAAGCTTCCTCTCCGAATGATTATCTGTCCACTGTATGTGATGTGTTTTTTTTTTTGGTTGCACTGACTGCGTGCACTTACACTGAGACATCACTGCGGATTTTATAGACATTAAACATGTTTTTACTACAGTTAACACTCTTGGCCATTAATTTAGAGTGCTCTTCAACGATAAAAGGAATCAGCATATCACACATGCAATCGTCTTATCACGATTCCATGAGTCAGTTTTTTACATGATTCTCAGCTAGTAACGCGACTACGGTTGATTTCAGTAAACACAAGAACATTTTGACTACATTTTCGTAGATACCTCGGTCGTAGGTTATTATAAGCATGTCATATACCATTAAAAATCAAACGATCAAGACTTGTGAATGACCTTGTAGAGGTGATACATTTCTTTTTACTAAAGTAACCAGCCGCTACTTATAATATTAGGGGCTTTTGGCATGTACACCTCATGTAATCTCATAACCCATTGTAATTCTTTGTATTATTATTATTATTATTATTATTATTATTATTATTATTATTAAGTAGGTACCTTGGTGTTAGTCGACTTGTTGTGGGTCGCATCCTGGTGGACAAGACTGAAGGACCTCAATGGAAATAAGGCAGACAGTCCCCGGTGACGAAGTGACTTTCTTGGGTTTTCCTGGGTGGCTAACTCTCCGGGTTAAAAATCCAAACAAATCTTAACTTATCTTAAATTCCGGTTAAATATAACCATTTTCTGTCACACTACATAACAGAAAACGAGCATTTGTAGATAAACTATAAATATTATTGTTAGTCTTTGCTTATATGTATGTATTTAAAATAATAATAATAATAATAATAATAATAATAATAATAATAATAATAATGTAAAAATAATAATAATAATTAATAATGTAAAAATAATAATAATCTTTATTTCTACAAGTACATGATGCAACTGATAGAGACCTAGCTGACATCATTGACATACTGCATCCAAAGCTACTGGTTATACAGAGCATTTCAGTCAACTTAGTTTAATCTTGTCCCCCAGGATGCCACCCACAACAGTGGGCTAACATCCAGGTACCTACTTATGCTAAGCGAACATGGGCAGCAGGTGTAGGGAAATGTGCCCAATGTTTCACCAGTGCCGGAGATCTATCCCGGACCTTCAGTATGTGGGATGAGGACGCTAACAGTTACCCAAGTATACTGTAATGTGCAAATCGAAAATTTGGGGTATTTACCGCATTATCCTTTTACCTCCAGTCAATGTTAAATGTAACAGATCTGCCATCAGTAGTGGCAAGCTGCTTCGCGATCTCCAGATTGTTTACAAGTCTCCTTAACCATACCACGGGTGGGGTTCGAACCCCACCCGTGGTATGGTTTGTTTGCAATCGTGTCATTACGATTTCGTGAGTCAAGAGTCTCCTTGTTTGTTAGGTAAGACACATATGCAACAGCTAGGTATCTTTATTTCGAAACGTTTCGCCTACACAGTAGGCTTTTTCAGTCGAGCTGAGAAAAGTTGGTAGAAACAGAAGAGATGTGAAGACGATGTAATCAGTCCATCACCCTTGAAGACGTAGTTTTGAGGTGGTCAGTCCCTCAGCCTGGAGAAGAGCATTTGTTACATAGTCTGAGACATTGTTTTAGACTATTGTTTTCAGTGTCTTAACCTGTTCCCTTCCCATACAGACCTACATCTTTAACGACAATTTCCGATTCACAAAATCTCAGCGAAATTGCCCCAATCCCATTCACAATTTCTAAATTGTTACATTTTCCCAGGCCACCCAGAGAAAGAAGTTGCTACCTATCTGCCTCACCTTTCCCTCATCTATATGGGTTATACAGCGCCTGGGGGAACTGTATGGGTAGGGAGGGGAGTTATCAGGATTGATCAGTAGGATAGGGAAGATGGGTGATAAGGAGGGTAATTAGGAATAATTAGTAGGAAAGGGAACCTTACTCTAATTCCGTGGATCAAGAATCCTTCACATCTACGAAACTAGTCAATTCCTTAAGAACATAAGAATGGAGGAATCCTGCAGGAGGCCTACTGGCCTATACCAGACAGGTTCTTATCAAAACCACCCATTCCCAATCCCATATTTGTCAAATTAGTTTTGTATAAGTGGCCCTGGCGACATACACAGTTTGTTAAGTAAAAGGACACAAATGCAACTAATGAGACATTTTATTGTGGCAACGTTTCGCTCTCCAGGAGCTTTGTCAAGCCGGCTTGATAAAGCTCCTGGAGAGCGAAACGTTGCCACAATAAAATGTCTCATTAGTTGCATTTGTGTCCTTTTACTTAACATATTGTCGATAATTCTACCAATATTAAGACATACACAGTGTCTAGAAGTGTGGCGTGACTTATAATGAGCCTCAAGGTATATGTGTTAAGTATAATCGCCATACATGGATCAAGAGGGTTACCCAGATGGAAATAAATGGTATAAAATACCGACACAATGGAAAAATAAACACATAAGCAGTATAATGTGATACTTTATTGACAACGTTTCACCCACGCAGTGGGCTTTATCGAGTCACAAACAGATCTACCTGGATAAAAGTTACACGAGTATATATAGGATATAGTCAGGTGGAGAATGCCGGGTCAGGTCGAAGTGAGTAAGCTTTTAGAAGAAGGTCCAGGTATTCTCTGTGTGAAGGATCCATTTCTACTGCAGTGTTTGACACGATGGAAAAAATTGTGTCAAACACTGCAGTAGGTGTTGCAGAGGTGTCTAATTTTTCAACTGCTACTTTTCTTAAGAGTCTTTTGTGAGGTACTCTATCGAAGGCTTTAATGGAATCAAAGTAAACAATATCACATTCTTTATCACTGTCAAATGTTTTATTGAAGAACGTCAGTAAATGTGTCAGACAGGAACGACCTCCCGTGAACCCATGCTGAGATTCATTAATCAAATTATGCTCTTCAAGGTGACTGCTAATAATATCAACTATAATTGATTCTACTATAGAGTATAGACGTCAGGCTTATTGGACAGTAATTTGATGGAATGGACTTATCCCATGATTTAAATATAGATCTTCTACATCTCTGGCACAACACCAGTTTGGATGGAAGCATTAAACACGTTCATTATCGGCTGACCAAGTTCCATCTTGTTTTCACAGTATAGATGGTTTAGGTTTAAGTCAGAATTTATAAAGAGGTCGGCAAAATTTTGAGTCTTATCTGTGAAAAAATTCCTTTGAGTTATCAATGTTTAATCTAACGTTTCACTGAATAATCGTAATTTTAGTGTTTCACTTATTTCTTTATCCTCATCAGTGTTAAGTTCCATTTTCTCTCTAATTAATGACTTTTTGCTCTCTCTGTCCTTCCTGGATTCTGTAATACATTCGATTTAACCTCAATATTTTTAATTTATCAAATGGTAAGGAAGTGCTAAACACGCAAAGGTCATAAAACACCAAGATAATGGGAAATAACTTGGTTTGATCCACGGAAATGGAGGCGAGCGTGAGATATATATCAGCGTGACAGGTGGTCGCATTTTATTTGTGAAGTGAATTGTGAATGTTTCTCCTGAGGCGGGTTAGTCATACCATGACCCACTCGGTGGAGCTTTTGATCATATCACCAAGACCTTCTGGCGGCTTTTTCGTCATTTCCGTAAAAAGAAGAGGGTTCATCATATGATGTAATGCTAGGAATTCCACCCCATAAAAATTGAGCAGAGCGCAGTATTGCGGGAGTGATATAGTGTGTGAGCGAGACGACTACAATGCAAAAACAAAACATAGTCCTTGATGTGAAGTAGTTACTCGCTCAATTTCAGTAAATATTCACATCTAGTTCGTGAAAGCAATTATAAACGGAATTCCCGACAGCACGCTAGCAATAATGTGTTTTTATAGTTCCTTGATAATGTGATAAGTCACGAAAGCGCTTGCAATTTCGCTATTTTTTGACGGTGGTTGTTTGCACACACGCACACACACACACACACACACACACACACACACACACACACACACACCTGGTCAAGCACGTCAGGAAATTAGAGAAAGTGCAGAGGTTTGCAACAAGACTAGTCCCAGAGCTAAGGGGATTGTCCTAAGAAGAAAAGTTAAGGGAAATCGGCCTGACGACACTAGAGGACAGGAGGGTTAGGGAAGACATGATAACGACATATAAAATACTGCGAGGAATAGATAAGGTGGACAGAGACAAGATGTTCCAGAGAGGGGACACAGAAACAAGGGGTCACAGTTGGAAGTTGAAGACTCCTATGAGTCAAAGGGATGTTAGGAAGTATTTCTTCAGTCATAGAGTTGTCAGGAAGTGGAATAACCTAGAAAGTGACGTAGTGGAGGCAGGAACCATACATAGTTTTAAGACAAGGTTTGATAAAGCTCATGGAGCAGGGAGAGAGATGACCTAGTAGCAATCAGTGCTATGAATCGACCCCTGCAACCACAAATAGGTGAGTACACGAACGAACGAGTGGTATTGATCAATAAAAACACTGAGACTAGCCAAGGAGTCGAACCCATGCTGTTTTGCCCACCTCATGGTGAGCGAAAACACATGACGCTTTAAACCACTGGACCACACAATCCTTAAGAATAGCGCATCCAGCCAAGCTAGATGTTGCACCCGCCATCCAAGGACATACGGTGGTGTGGACGCCTCTAAGCCAATTTCATTCTACTCCCTGTTTGGTGTACTAGCCCAACGAGCAGCATATTATATTATTTATAAAGCGCTTTCCTGATTTCTCACATTATCAAGGAACTGTTAACATGAAAGATCAACAGAAAGGCATATTAGGACGAGACTACAAGTCGCGGTTACTTTACAACACCTGACTTTTTATGATGATGTCTGTAAGTAGTTAAGGATCTGTGAAACAACTTATATTCTAAACAAGCATTAAGAAATTTAACTTGTCTAATGTCTCTTAAATTCTTCCCAAATTTTATTAATTAAAAATAAATCCAATTTGTATGACCCAAAAGCAATATTCATATTATTTTCAAAACTGTTTTTATGAAACTTGATACTATTATATTCCTCTCGACCATGGACTTGCTAGATACAACTTTCTCAGCCTTTTGAAAATAAAATGGATGGTAAAAATCTCTCTCTTACCATAAAAACTTAGTTGATATGCCGTCTCTACTTAAGAATTTTAATATCAAAGATGTATTTAAAAATCTTGATACAGTAAAATATCTTTTGATAATTTTTTTTCAAAGAAATGGTGACGGCTGTGTCTACAAGATCCCTTGTAAAATATGTGATAAAGTTTATTACGGTCAAACTGGTATAAGTCTTGAACTAAGATTAAAACAACATAAATATAGCATTAGAAATGGACAAGATTCTAATGCTCTGTTTATTCATGTGAGAGATTTTGACCATCTAATTGATTTTTAAAAGCCTTAGAAAGTTGTATCTAGCAAGTCCATGGTCGAGATAAATATAATAGACTCAAGTTTCATAAAAACAGTTTTGAAAATAATATGAATATTGCTTTTGGGTTATACAAATTGGATTCATTTATAATTAATAAAATTTGGTAAGAATTTAAGATACAGTAGACAAGTTAAATTTCTTAATGCTTGGGTAGAATATAAGTTGATAAATTAGACACATATGCAACACTTGGGTATCTTTATTGAGGAAACGTTTCGCCACACAGTGGCTTCATCAGTCCATACAAAGGAGAATGGTGATGATCAGAAGGAGTTTGAGGTAATCAGTCCCTCATAATAGAGTCGATGTAATCAGTGCATGGAAAAATAAACACATAATCAATATAATGTTTCGCCCACTGTGTGGGCGAAACGTTGTCAATAAAGGATCACATTATACTGCATATGTGTTTATTTTTCCAAGTGTTGCAAATGCGTCTAATTTAGCAACTTGTCGGTTCTCTGAACCATTTGTCTACACTTAGACACTGCAACATCTTGGGATCAACCAAGAACAACCAAGCCTAAGCCTGGCTACTACAACATCAGTCAGTCTGCTCACGTTGAAAGTTGCTCCGTAAGCCTATTATTTAAGTTCATATTATCATAGTGAGTGATAGATCTACTCAGGTTTCTAACTGCATTCTTATGACATTCGCCTTCATTATTTGCCTCTCTCCTTATATTATTCCTAATGTTAGACACGGATATACCAAAGTTAGGTTCTTCATTTTATGTTAGGGTATTTGCTTTGGCAACCTTATCAGCTTATCATGTGTGATGGACTCCACAAAATTTGTACAGTAATTCTCCTTTTTGGAGTATCTATATCTATCTAGCTTCTCCATTGAGCATGTTAGAGTAATTACGTGAGTCAAATGACCTCAGTGTTGAAATAGCTGTTGTCTATATTTGAAAACTTTCATATTGTTTATGGTAACTGCTGGGATACTGAAATATGTTAAAAATTCCAACCAAGCATATGCTTTGTCGTAAGTAAATATACCTCTATGAAAAATATGAAATGATTTGCCAGATTTACGAGTTTCCATTCAGTGTTAAAAACATTAGTAAACATCACACGACGTAGTTTAGCACGCTCGAACCAACTTGTAAGTAACCCGAGAAGTTTTTTTGGGCGTTCTTCGATCCATGGGAGGTATTTACCGTCTCCAAAAACACCAACCCCTTGCACCTCAGTGCACGCAAGCGGCCAGTACAGTGGAACCTCTGGTCACGACCATAATTATTTCCAAAACTCTGGTCGTGACCCGATTTGGTCGTGACCAGGAACCTAATTTCCCATTGGATTGCATGTAAATACGATTAATCCGTTCCAGACCCCTATGAACTGTATGCAAATATTGTTTTTTTTTTAAGATTTTTAAGTACAAAAATAGTTAATTATACCATAGAATGCACATTGTAATAGTAAACTAAATGTAAAAACCTTGAATAACACTGAGAAAATCTTGAACAACAGAGAAAACTAACATTGCTAAGAGTTTTAAGAGTCCTAAGAGTTTTAAGGGGCATCTAATGGCTGAGCAGTGAATTCCGTTATTTATCGTCCTATTTCATTCATTTTTGGTGTACGTTAAGAAGGATTTCTCCATCATACATTGCCCATCATAGATAGCCCAACAAAGAACTGAGAAAAAAAATATTTACCAAAATTCATATATGGCAAGCCCTAGCAGGGTACTGGCACTGTGAGAAGCTGTCTTGGCACTACTTGCTGATAAAACATTGCTAATCCGAATTTATCACGGTCGTAATTACTGTAATTTATGAATAATCAAGGTTTGAAAAATCCTTAATTATACAAAATAGTGCACAGTTTAATAGAGAAAAAACTTTAAATAACAGAGTCAGGTGTACACAAACAACAGGAAGTGGGGAAAATTGGCGCATGCGGAAAAAATGGCGCGGCTGTGTTTGTTCGGCACCCGATTATGTGTTCGTTACCAGATGCAAAAGTTTGGCGAAATTTTTGGTCGTGAACAGATTTGTTCGTGTTCGAATGCGTTCATGACCAAAAGTTGCACTGTATCTATAACTTAAAGCACCAAAGATGTTATGTTCTTCAAGAGACGTAAGAGGCTGAGGAGCTAACGATCAACACTTTCAAGTTAGGAAGGAACATTAGTTAAATTCTGAACAAGCCAAGAACTTAGTGTGATCACCCTCAAGAGTCCTAGCAACTGAATCTTAAATTTAACCCCACACAGATTGTCGTACACGTGCCAGTTAGGGATCAATATGACGAGACACTGCAATGGTAGTCTCATGAAAAAGCTTTAAATCATTGTCCATCAAAAACTCAAGACATGCATATATATATATATATATATATATATATATATATATATATATATATATATATATATATATATATATATATATATATATATATATATATATATATATATATATATATATATATGTATATATATATATATATGTATATATATATATATATATATATATTATTATATATATATATATATATATATATATATATATGTATATATATATATATATATATATATATATATATATATGTATATATATATATATGTATATATATATATATATATATATATATATTATATATATATATATATATATATATATATACATATATATATATATATATATATACATATATATATATATATATATATATATATATATATATATATATATATATATATATGTACTATATACATACATATATATATATATATATATATATATATATATATATATATATATATATATATATATATAGAATTTTTCAGGCTAAGAGCTTTTATCCCACCTCATTTCAAAGTCCATGGTTATCTAAGACATACTGCCACCTCCCCTTCCCCAGGATGCTACCCCACAACACTCGAATAACACCCAGGTACCTACTCACTGCTAGGTGAACAGGGGCAGCAGGTGTAAGGAAACACGGCAAACGCGTCCAACCCTGCCGGGGATCAAACCCCTTCAGTATATGTTCTGAGTGCGCTAAATACCGAGCCACGGGACGAATCAAAAGACGCATTGTAAAGACATCTGCAGGAGCCTAGGAGATGAAATTTAAGTCTATCAAATACGCTAAAATTTAGGATCAGTCGGAAAAAGTATTGTAACGATATCCTCAAGAATCTAAAAGAGGTCCAGAAGCTGAAACTCAACTCAACAAAACAAAATAAAAATTTGAGACCAATTGGATTAAGTCTTATTAAGATATCTACATGAGTCCTTAAGAGGGCCAGGAGGTGTACCTTTAAAATGTCAAGGCTCTCAGGAGCCAGAACTTAACCCTGTGAATTCCCACTAAAATCTGAGATGATCTGGGCAAAATTTTATTCGATGTCATTGTCATTATATCTTACAATGATTTTTTTTTTGAAACTTGTATTTTTCATCCCATGAAGACAATACTGGTTGGCTACACCTCTGCTAATTTTTCTTTGCTCATTGATACTCTTAGAATAATGGCAGAAAGCAAGTACAGGTAGGTCCACCAGGACGGACCCTGGCCTGGGTCTTATCCATGCAGTGACCCAGCATGGCAGAGAGCTGGTGAGGAAGAATCTTAATTATTATTATAATCAAATAGAAGCGCTAAACCACAGGGGGGAAGAACCTTAAGGTAAACGAGAAATCTTATTAAGGTTTTGACACCCTTTTGGAATACTGTATAGGGACTTTATCCATTAGCACAAATTTGTTTTGTTAGGATCCGAGACCCTTGGCCTCTATTAGAATGCTCCACAAGTTTTCTCAAGTTCATTGAAACAACTAGAGATGTTTCATGGCTCGTGTGGTAGCCCCTTTGGGTTACAACTAAAAATCCGGAAGCGATCCCGGCACAAGAAGGAGCGTTGGATATGTTTTCTTACACCAGCTGCCCCACTTCATCTACCATTACACCAGCTGCCCCACTTCATCTAGCATTACGTACTTAGATATTAGCAGACTGTTGTGAGCCGCATTACAATGAGATGTTAGTATATCTTAGATACAGCTGGTCTCTAAGAGGTGCCGAGGCAAAATAACAAGTCGTAGCTTGTAAATTCATGAAGCAAAAATCCAAAGATCTGCTGGACTTCATAGGACTTTTAAGAAATCTAAGACTTTTAATTTCATTTACATCCAGTAACATATTTATTAACAAATAAAACATCACTGGACAAAGAAACTGGAGAAACATAATCAGGACGAACAAACTATTTTGGGTCATTGTTAAAGTGGACAATTACAAGCTGACATGGGAGGGATCAGAACAAGAAGGAACAAAGGAAGCTTAACATTAATAACAAAAAAGACACAATACCGTGACTGGAACAATACACACACAACCCGCACATATAAAAGGGAGGAGCTTACGACGACATTCTTATGGTCCATAGTGACTTTAACAAAAAGATTTTTCTATGTGCAGACAGTGAATAAATTAAATTAGCTGGATGAGGTCGACTTAAATGTAAACTTCATACATGGATTCAATAATTTATATGATATAGTACAAAATCCCAGGATTGAAATATGTCAGCCCTTTAAGAGAGCTAGAGCTACACCCAAGCAGGCACAGTAGACACACTTCAGGTACACTTAAGTACAATTATCATACATAGTAACATATGTGTAAATTACCTACGATAACCCTCCCCCCCAAAAAAAAAAAGTCAGACGATGTGATTTATTTCCACTGGGGTTCTTGCATTTCCATTGTAATGGAGCTTACTAGTGTAGGATATATTGTAAATATTTCATTATTATAAGAAGCTACAATATAATGACGCACTCTGCCATGAAACCAGTAAACACACTCATCGAACGAATAGCAATGAAACGTATTATTAGAAAAGTAGAAATAGCCACGAGTGAAGAGTTGTGGGTAGCAAGAGGGAGAAGTGGGAGGGATGGGGTGGCACCGTGATGGCAGGTGTGGGTGGCACTAGGCGGAGGTGGGAGGGATGGGGGTCACACCATGATGGGAGGTGTTGGTAGCATTAGGGAGCGGAGGTGGGGAGCAACCAGGGTTGGGGAAGTGTGTTTGGCAGTCACTAGATGCTTGATACTCGGCCTAGCCGGAGATCGCAAGTGCCACTACTGGTTACTCCGGTTCTCAACTACTGCTGCACTCCAAGTACGTCTTCCCTACTTCTAATACAGGTACGTTTCACCTATGATGACCCAATTCCTTCTGACCATATGAGAAAGCCTGTCGGCTATTATCCGTGTACAGGTATATAACTCCTGTTGATATACCACACACCGGAATCTTCCAAGCATTCGTCTCCTGTCTTAATGGCAGATATTTTATTTCTTCCACAACCGAGAATTATGCGACATCTAAAATATCCAAATCGTCTCATCTTACATGGATTAATTTGAGCAAGACTTCCCACCTGAGTTAGTACGTGAGTTTGCACACTTTTGTTACCATTGAAGTCATTTCATGTTAACTGTGGTTATATGTATTCAGTTTGGCGTCGAAATATCATACCCGATGGTGTATTTTCCTAACATTTCCTTTAAGTATTTTGCCTCGAAAGATCTCAGAACAAACAATATGCAGTGATTTGTTAAATAGATAATAATGTTTTAAGGATATACTTATGACCAGCTAAATGCTACTTTCTGCAAAAAATATATGTTCAGAGATAACCACAATGAAAATTACATTCAAAAGACTAAGAACTTTCGTCCAGTGGGCATTATGAGGGCCAACAAGAAAGTAAAGACAAGCTTGTACTTATAGTTAGATATTATCAAGGGGAATCTCTAGAGCCATAGAGGTCATACAACACCGAGGGAAAGGCAAGTAAGCAGGATTGATTCAAAGATATTCAAAGTACCTTCTATTATTTAGAGAGCTCCCCTTTAGTGAGAGCCATAAATAGGAGGCATTTGGAATTACCTTACTATGACATAGTGACGTCTGCACACTGGCATTATCAATACACATGCTACATACACCTTACAATTTAATTCTACTTTCACACATTGTGAATTTTATATATCTTTCTCATACAAAAAATATATAAATTGTATATAGAATCTATATCTTCGTTATTATTATTTTTTTAATAATTATGATTAATTTTGAGGAATAGTTAAACTCGCAGGGGGTCACAAAGTGACTGTATTTATAGAATAAAGCACCAGTAGGGGGTCTTGTGGGGGCGTCAGATAGGTGGCAGAGAGCCTTTTTCTTTCCTCTGGCAACCTGAAGCTACGTTCAGAATTCAACGATTTCTATTTTTCCTGGGTCAACTAGCTGCCAAACGTATCGAGGCTAAATACGCGTTTTTACAGACTTTATGTAATCTAATCCATCCTTCCTTAACCCAAACTAACGCAAGTAAACTTAACCTAATTTAAAACTTTAAAAAAAATGAGCAAAATATAAATTGACGTTGAGAACCACGTCCAAAAACAGATTCAGTGAAATAAAAATATGTTGAACTAGGCTTTCTCATACCTCTTAGTGGACCGGGCGAAATATAAATTGTTGAAGATTTGTAGTTGGCTGAGGCAGAAATACGATTCATTTCATGTAACGAACTGGTTAGGTTAGGTAAGGTTCGTCAGGACACCAGACAAGTGTTTCCTGACGCGGGTCTTAGATGATGACCCGCCGTTGGAGCTTTGGTTACCTGACCGAGGCCTTCCGCTGGCTTACCGGTCCACCTCTTTAAAAATTATGGTCTATTACAACTATTTTTTTTTAACGAACTGGTGCTGAAGAGCAGTGCAAATGTCGTTAACTGATATTAGCGCAAATCTCGGGATTAACATAAGCTGCTTTATTCCTTAGGAAGGATATCTACGTACACGATCTCCGGGATGAAAGTGATAAACACGACAATGGTAGTGGTGATGATGGTGGGTATGGGAGCGTGGACGATCCTTACGCCATGGCAGACCAGTCCATCACCTACGTCAAGGGTCATACCATTGGTAATTTCATAATAGCGAAAGGGCTGACGCTCAGTGACCAGAATGTTTATGACACCATAACAGTGAACAACCATAGTAAGTTAATTATTGTGCTCTTCATTTATTCACAATTTATATATATATATATATATATATATATATATATATATATATATATATATATATATATATATATGTATATATATATATATGTATGAAAGAAGGGAATGTACCTAGGGATTGGCGGATTGGCAGAGAGCATGTATAAAGGGAAGGGGATAAAAGAGAGTGTAAGAATTATAGGGGAATAAGTTTAATGAGTATACCAGGTAAAGTGTACGGTAGGGTTATTATTGAAAGAATTAGATTTAAGACAGAGAGTAGGATTGCAGATGACAAGGAGGCTTTAGAGTGGGTAGGGGATCTGTAGATCAAATGTTTACATTGAAGCATATATGTGAACAGTATTTAGATAAAGGTAGAGAAGTTTTCATTGCATTTATGGATTTAGGAAAGGCATATGATAGAGTGGATAGGGGAGCAATGTGGCAAATGTTGCAAGTGTATGGAATAGGTAGTAAGTTACTGAATGCTGTAAAGAGTTTTTATGAGGATAGTGAGGCTCAGGTTAGGGTGTGTAGGAGAGAGGGAGAGTACTTCCCGGTAAAAGTAGGTCTTAGACAGGGATGTGCAATGTTACCATGGTTGTTTAATATATTTATAGATGGGGTTGTAAAAGAGGTAAATGCTAGGGTGTTGGGGAGAGGAGTGGGATTAAATTATGGGGAATTAAATACAAAATGGGAGTTGACACAGTTACTTTTTGCTGATGATACTGTGCTTATGGGAGATTCTAAAGAAAAGTTGCAAAGTTTAGTGGACGAGTTTGGGAGGGTGTGTAAAGGTAGAAAGTTGAAAGTAAACATAGATAAGAGTAAGGTGATGAGGGTATCAAACTATTTAAATAAAGAAAAATTGGATATCACATTGGAGAGAGGGATTATGGAAGAGGTAAATGTTTTCAGATATTTGGGAGTTGACGTGTCAGCGGATGGGTTTATGAAGGATGAGGTTAACCATAGAATTTATGAAGGAAAAAAGGTGAGTGGTGTGTTGAGGTATCTGTGGAGACAAAAAACGTTATCCATGGAGGCAAAGAAGGGAATGTACGAAAGTATAGTGGTACCAACACTCTTATATGGGTGTGAAGCATGGGTTGCAAATGCTGAAGCGAGGAGGTGGCTGGAGGCAGTGGAGATGTCCTTTCTAAAGGTAATGTGTGGTGTAAATATTATGCAGAAAATTCGGAGTGTGGAAATTAGGAGGAGGTGTAGCTTTACTAAAAGTATTTGTCAGAGGGCTGAAGAGGGGTTGTTGAGGTGGTTTGGTCATTTAGAGAGAATGGGTCAAAGTAGAATGACTTGGAGAGCGTATAAATCTGTAGGGGAAGGAAGGCGGGGTAGGGGTCGTCCTCGAAAAGGTTGAAGGGAAGGGGTAAAGGAGGTTTTGTGGGCGAGGGCTTGGACTTCCAGCAAGCATGTGAGCGTGTTAGATAGGAGTGAATGGAAATGAATGGTTTTTGGGACCTGACGAGCTCTTGGAGTGTGAGCAGTGTTGAATGCTGATGAAAGTATTTTCTTTTTGGGGATTTTCTTTCTTTTGGGTCACCCTGCCTCGGTGGGAGACGGCCGACTTGTTGAAAAAAAAATATATATATATATATATATATATATATATATATATATATATATATATATATATATATATATATATATATATATATATATATATATATATATATATATATATAAGCCAAACATGATAAGCATGCGTGGCGAAACGTTGTCAATAAAGATTCACATTATACTGCTTATGTGTTTATTTTTCCAAGGATCTTTTGCCGAACAAGCTGAATGAATGCTTTCAGTACACGAGTTAAATATTTTCTTAAAACTCGAAATTGTTTTCAGATCTTTTACAATGCAAAATATTGAATGTATCGATTTTCCAGGTCAGTGTCTCTTCACCTGTTGGTCCCATATTGTGTTAAAAAAAAAAAAAAAAAAAAAAAAAAAAAAAAAAAAAAAAAAAAAAAAAAAAATATATATATATATATATATATATATATATATATATATATATATATATATATATATATATATATATATATATATATAAGCAAACCACCGATAAAGCCCACTGTGTGGGCGAAACGTTGTCAATAAAGGATCACATTATATTGCTTGTGTTTATTTTTCCAAGGGTCTTTTTGCCCAACAAGCTGAATGAATGCTTTCAGTACACGAGTTAAATATTTTCTTAAAACTCGAAATTGTTTTCAGATCTTTTTTACAATGTTCATTAAACTATTGAGTGTATTGATTTTCCAGGTCAGTGCCTCTTTACCTGTTGGTCCCATATTGTGTGTTGTGGGATGGCAGTTGTGGAATCCGAGGATAAGTTGATCCACTGCCGACTCTCTTTACAAAGCCCCATCACCTCTACGCTCATTAACAACACAGATGCAACTTACTACTACTGGCAAGGTCAGAGTCTGGTCAAACATAATGTGTAACACCAGATTATACATTGGGAAGCGACTCATAAATTGTAGATAAATCGTGAGACGACGTTATGATCAGTCGTGTATAACTCTCAGTCGTGTACCACTCTCAGTCGTGTATCACTCTCAGTCGTGTCACTCTCAGTCGTGTATCACTCTCAGTCGTGTATCACTCTCAGTCGTGTATAACTCTCAGTCGTGTATCACTCAGTCGTGTACCACTCTCAGTCGTGTATCACTCTCAGTCGTGTATCACTCTCAGTCGTGTACCACTCTCAGTCGTGTACCACTCTCAGTCGTGTACCACTCTCAGTCGTGTACCACTCTCAGTCGTGTACCACTCTCAGTCGTGTACCACTCTCAGTCGTGTACCACTCTCAGTCGTGTACCACTCTCAGTCGTGTATCACTCTCAGTCGTGTACCACTCTCAGTCGTGTACCACTCTCAGTCGTGTACCACTCTCAGTCGTGTACACTCTCAGTCGTGTACCCCTCTCAGTCGTGTACCACTCTCAGTCGTGTACACTCTCAGTCGTGTACCACTCTCAGTCGTGTACCACTCTCAGTCGTGTACCACTCTCAGTCGTGTATCACTCTCAGTCGTGTACCACTCTCAGTCGTGTACCACTCAGTCGTGTATCACTCTCAGTCGTGTACCACTCTCAGTCGTGTACACTCTCAGTCGTGTACCACTCTCAGTCGTGTACCACTCTCAGTCGTGTACCACTCTCAGTCGTGTATCACTCTCAGTCGTGTATCACTCTCAGTCGTGTATCACTCTCAGTCGTGTACCACTCTCAGTCGTGTACCACTCTCAGTCGTGTACCACTCTCAGTCGTGTATCACTCTCAGTCGTGTATCACTCTCAGTCGTGTATCACTCTCAGTCGTGTACCACTCTCAGTCGTGTACCACTCTCAGTCGTGTACCACTCTCAGTCGTGTATCACTCTCAGTCGTGTATCACTCTCAGTCGTGTATCACTCTCAGTCGTGTATCACTCTCAGTCGTGTATCACTCTCAGTCGTGTACCACTCTCAGTCGTGTACCACTCTCAGTCGTGTATCACTCTCAGTCGTGTACCACTCTCAGTCGTGTATCACTCTCAGTCGTGTACCACTCTCAGTCGTGTATCACTCTCAGTCGTGTACCACTCTCAGTCGTGTACCACTCTCAGTCGTGTACCACTCTCAGTCGTGTATCACTCTCAGTCGTGTACCACTCTCAGTCGTGTATCACTCTCAGTCGTGTACCACTCTCAGTCGTGTATCCACTCTCAGTCGTGTATCACTCTCAGTCGTGTATCACTCTCAGTCGTGTACCACTCTCAGTCGTGTATCACTCTCAGTCGTGTACCACTCTCAGTCGTGTATCATCTCAGTCGTGTACTCACTCTCAGTCGTGTATCACTCTCAGTCGTGACTTTTCAGTTATAGCAATGATATTGTGGCTTTTATTCTTCTATTACATAATTAATTAATTACGCATTTACATTTCAATACAAGAGCAAATAACCGCAAGCACTCGACGAATCCAACAAAGGCTTTCAGTCGACAGTCGCATCACTTTCAGTCGACAGTCACATCACTTTCAGTCGACACTTTCCTTTTTTTTACATTTTCTCTCTTTTACATCGTAGTTATAAACAACTTATCATTACTCTGAGCAGTATTTAATATCAACATGGACTAAACTGGACAGTGTTTGATCTCATGCGAGAGCTCGTTGGCGCCAGTGAACATTATTACTTTTATTTTGTATCCAACAATTTGCTTACACATTTAGGAAACGAATAAGGAAGCAGCTTCAGTAATATATACAATAACTAATAATAGTAAAATATGTAAATTCACTAAAACTTGTAAATCAAGGTGGATGTGTCACTGGTTTCTCTTTACTCCTCTCTACCACTTGTAAAAATATGGCGGAGTTTGGTTCATTACGAAAAAAAAGGTTTGCCCTGAAATGAATCTGTTTCAGAAGATAATTTGTTCAGTAATTAGAGGCAGAGGTTCACTCGGGGGGATTCGAAGCTGCTCCTACGTCTCCATTTGTTAATGTTCTGCTACCTTCCTCCGGATGCTGGGTTACTAGTAGTGATTAGGCAATTGTGTCTAACCGGTGCTAATCTGGACTTACTGGAGCTAGGTTCTCTGCTCAGTTTGAAACAAAATTCAATGAACTAGCACTTAAAAAGAGTCCCGGATATAAATAAGATCGTTTGTGAGGTTAGAGCCTGTGCTTACAGGAGGGTCAGCGCTGCATATCACCTGTCCACCACACGTCAAGAATTCTTTAATCCTAAAATAGGGATTATATAATAATACGTAATACTAATTATAATAATAATAATAATAATAATAATAATAATAATAATAATAATAATAATAATAATAATAATAATAATAATAATAATAATAATAATTATTATTATTATTATTATTATTATTAATTTTGGGTTTTTACAGATAGGGTGCCAGGATTATCTTATAAGTTGAAAGCAGACAGTTTCCTCTATTACATCTCATCCACTGAGCTCGACTTCAATTCGGCCAAAACACTATGCCAGAAGATCCCCGGTCACCGCCTCTTCATGCCAAAGCTGGCAGCTCATTACAACACATCCCTGGAAATTTATAATGAAATTGGTAAGACTAATTCATCTTAGTTTAAACGAATATACCTGAAGATGGCATTACTTTCCTTCTGCATCTTCTTTCATGTATAATCTTCTAGCTTTCATTATTACCATTCTGCACCTCAAAATCACATTCACTAATTGTCATTAATTTCCATTAATAGGTGTCATAAAAAACGCTGAATTATGCACAAATAACTCACACGTAGGACGACGTTTCTCCCGACTTGGACCATTTACAAAGTCTCTCCTACGTGCGAGTTATTTATGAACTGTTCCAGTCACTGTATTGTGCCTTTTTGTTTTAGATGCTGAATTGTTCACTTACTGGTACTCTGTTCTTTAGGTAATCAGCCGTTCTGGTTGGATCTTCAAATGGCGATTGATAAAGGACCTTTTTTGTGGGGTGACCAGACGGCGTATCTGAGCACCCCGACCTCATCCGTTGTTGGGAAAATTGTACAAGACACTCCTGCTCCTGTTGCCTTCAGGATGCGAGTTTACAATGAACTTAATGATAATACACTGACTTCAGTATATTATGGGGTGTGTCATGCCAACCCACTCGGCTTGGACTGGTAGTGATTCAATGTTTTACTCAGGAGTGATAGTGTCAATGTCATGTTCTCAGTAAAACCCTGACATGGTAGAATGACACTCCCATCTTGGTGTATTAGAATGGCAATGCCGGTCCTTCATAGAAGAAGAATGACAATGGCACTATTACTACATACTAAATTTTTATTGAGAACAATGTCATGCGTATAATAGTGAAAGTGTTTCTCTTTATTAGATTAATTCCCACGTTTATAGCAATAAATGGCGAGAAGCTGACAAGTGGGGAATCACAAACTCTTCCTGTGAGCGGTAACGTAAACAAACCCAGGAATACAGAGGTCACACTGGGTCTTTGTCAGACCCCACCGAACACTGATTAGATTTTGCCACTGTATAAGATAAAATTACCAGCCCACTGACACACAAAAATTAAACGATGATTTAGTTGCCACCATTGAGAAATTACTCACAAACCAAGTGAATAGAAAAGGACATAAATCTTTCACCGTAAATGACAAATACCATCATAAGTAATATAATGATTCACAACTACGCAATTTATCACATGTAACTAGAAGATTTGGTAAAGCGTATCGTCAACGTAGAGCTTGTTGAGAACTTTTCAATCTCCACTAAAAAATGAAAGGAATAAAAAGAAAGAACTTAAGCAACTGGAATGGGAACAATTTGTTAGTGGGTTAAATAGTTCTATCCCTGTAAGTCTGGTTTGGAAAGGTATAAATAAAATAACCAGGAGAAAGACTGGTAATGTTGCTCATCGCTTTCCTTCTGAAAAAGCGAATGACCTTACAAACAACTGGGCCAAAACATATAGACATGAAAAAGAAATATGTAAGGAAATGCTTCAAACAGCTCTGACTCCTCGATATGTGGAAAAAAATAACATTTTACCACATTTTTTTTTTTTTTTTTTAATATTTCACGTAATTTTTAAAAACATCATATGAAGAATGTAACAAAATCTAAGAGATATTCTCTCATCTCGTATTAGAAAAAACCTAGAGAGTACTTCTGAAGGAAGGTTGAAAATGATTAATTTTATGAGCCAAAATATTAATGAGAGGGATAACCTATGATATCCTCAGAACTCTTAAGGCAGGTCCCTGATAACCCTTTCTTATTATTATTATAATAAAAGAAGCGCTAAACTACAAGGGTCATACAGCGCAGATAACCCTTTGTTAGAACTGTATAATCTCAGTTACATGGAGGGTGTTCTTCCTACTTCCTGGACCAATAGTCTCATGGTGCCTATCCCTAAAACCCAACAACCTGATACATTTAGACCAATCTCTATAACTAGTTGTCTTTGTAAAACCTTTGCAAGAATAATACTTAACAGACTGTACTACAGAATCAGACACCAACTTTTACTTCATTTCGACGGTTTCATAAAAGGAAAAAGTGTGTAGAATTGTATTTACACCTTTCTCACTGCACACACCTCTACTAGTTTTACCACATTTCTTGATTTAAAATCTGCACTTGATATCACAAACTGAACCGTCATACTGCACGAACTAGCCAAAATTAATATTGGTGGTAGCCTGGTAACCTACTCAGTCGGATAATAGGATATCTGTCAAATAGAGTATTCTCTGTCCTCTACCAAGGCTTTAGAAGGAAGTCTAAAGAAATGCCTCTAGGTACACCGCAGGGAGGAGTTCTCAGTCCCATGTTATTTAATGTTCTGATTATTGCTCTCCTAAATGCTCTGCCTACTTCACCTAAACATATAGCTATAAGTTATGCTGGTGACATTATGATCCATACAAAAGGCATAAGAAGATGAGTACCATTCTTACGAGGTTCAAGCAGTTTGTAATCGATTAGGCCTCATCATATCTTCCTTTAAAACGAAGGCATTGTCAAGCAAACAATATGCGTCATCCATCTGTTTGCAGGGTGAAAACATCAGCTACGTTAAATCTTGCAGATATCTTGGTGTAGATGTAGCCTTCAATAAATCCACCAGAGCAGAGTGATTGTTGTTGTAGTAGCCAGCCTTAGGCTTAGTACTTCTGGTAGTTTACGAGACACAGATGATGATCAAACCAAATGTAAATTATGTGGCCAGCCCTATGGTTACTATCTTGAAAACTGTGTTCTTTATTGCCCATTTATTGTGATATAGAGAGGTAGACGTATAATAACCTTCGTGATATCTCTAAATAGCCTGTTAATGAAAATAAGACACCAGATATATTAAGACACCAGATATATTAAGCAAGTTTAATAAATTTGCTTGCAAAAGATAAGTGATTTGTAGATATAAATCCAGATGTACTCCTCTAAACCCTTTTTGGGGCTTAAGTTCTAGGCCTTTCTGGTACGCACATGCTCTTGCGCTACCGTCCTCAGGATGGATATGGGGTGCAAAATAAACTAGCTGCTTCGGCGGCAAAATCTAATCTAAATTTTTGTTTTGCAGTTTCTTCATATAGTTGTTGTACACAGTTCAGTAAGGAATATAATCTCAAAAAAAAAAAAAAAAAAAAAAACTTACCACTAAAATAAAAATTGGTCATAGCTGGGTTGCAATCTCTATAATGACAGTTTGTTCATCTACTGGAGTCAAAATGTAGATACAATCTTAATATTTCAGATATCTTATCAATAACAATGAGGCATTTTGCCATATCCTCTAAGGTTTCTATGGAGGTGTCTCTGAAATATTGATGTTTGGATACTCTGTTATAATGCTCCATATATGACCCTGTCTCTGTTCACACGCTGCATTTTACGGCATTGACATCTCCATTCAAACCTTACTGCCAGAGGTACTGCTAGCGTAGCCTCAGTCTAGCGGTAACAACATACTGAAATCTACGTACGTTGTAACTGTCTCCATAGATATGTTTGACTTCACACATGTCATTATGTTGGATAATGGAGCTGCTAGTTCCTATCTGTACTGTTCTACTTTCTTCAGCCTCGTTTCCTACTTTCTTTCTTTCAATGTTTCTAAACTTCTGCTTGAAAGCCAAAGTTATTCTCAAAATTTTCTTTATTTTATGCTTGTTTAGCTAATTCATCAACTGTGTCATGCTCATGGAGGCCTAAGTGAGAGGAAAGACATAAAAGCTTAATTAATTGTGCTTTCTGAAGGCCTTGGTAATGCTCCACGTATCACCTACTGTGAGAGCCCCGACATCACCCCAAGGAGGACGTCGAAAATAGTCGAGTATGGTGATACTCTTTTCGTATCACAGTGCTCTACTATTTTGTAATCATAGCTGTGAACTGTTTTCCTATCATATCGCTATAATGTCTTAATATACAGCTATATATGGTTTGTTTATGGGATTCAACTCACTTAAGCTGTTTTAATAATCCTTGTGTCCTCTTTTAACCTACTGTACTGCAAAGATCTTTGCATATTAACAGCCAGGAAGTTAAGTACAATGAGAGATAACTGTTATGAGCAAAAATAAAACTTCCTGCATATGATGCATTTCAAGATCTAATTGAAAAACAATCTATGTGTTAATTTAAACATTATTAAACCATGTTGGTAGAATTACCGACAATATGTAAAGTAAACTGACATTTTAAATGAGGCAATGTAAGAGCTTGACCAAACTCCTGAAGAGCGAAACGTTACCACAGTGAAATGTCGCATTAGTTGAACTTGTGTCCTTTTTCCTAACATGATATAACTAGATTTAGGATCTCATGTTATTTACCTTAACTATGCCTAACTTTTGCCTATTTACAAGCAAGTTTATCTACCACCTACCAATATTTTAGATCAAGTTTAATAAATGCTGAACTTTGTCCTAAGTGGCTGTTTGTGATAGATGTTGTGCTTGTTATGCATACATTTTCTTAACCAAAGAATAATGAAGGATTGCTGGAATATTCAAATCTAGAAAAAAATAATTATGGCTCTTTCTAGTACAGACGTTTGTCACGTACTTCGTGTGTGTTGCAAACACGTGTGTGTGTGAGTTGCCAGTACTTGTGTCTAAGTTGCCAGGACTTGTGTGTAAGTTGCCAGTACTTGTGTCTAAGTTGCCATTAAGTGAACAAAAATATAAAACGTTAGTCAATTCTTGATAAAAAGTGGAAGAAAATCAATGTTTAACAAGACCAAAAAAAAAAAGTATTATAATTTTTCTTGCAATTTATGCATACGTTGGACAATGGTTTGATCCAAGGGATGGGAGCACATCTCCAGTTTCTTGGATCAGAAACCCATCAGGAGTGAAATTTCTTGATGCTTGAATTATGAAGTGATTCTTAACTTTCTCAAATATAAAGTATAAAACTTTTATTTGATATCAATATCCACTTATATCACCTACAACTTATATCAACTCCACTTGTATTACTACCATTTACATCAGTTATCACTTAAATCAACTACCACTTATACTTACTACCATTTAAATCAACTACCACTTTTATCAACTACTAATTGTATCATCTGTAACTTAAGTCAGCTATTATGAACACAAATACAAATGCTAAGCGTATAGTAGATGGCAGTAAATCAGGTCCCCAGCCCAAGAAACACGAGAATAAAGGGAAAGGCAAATATCGAGAGTAAATTTTGATTTCCAGTATGTTCCTAGACCACCTCTAATACAATATCTACAGAGCGCTGTAAAGCAGCAGTGTAGGCAGATATGCAAATCTGAATAATAGTGAGAGAGCAGAGCTAGTTCACTCACTGGTACTGGTTTATAACTCGTACAACAGAGATCATCAGTATGTGTACTCAGCCTGCTAATCAGAGACTGACTCCAGCCAGGGGTGTAAGTATATTATTAATTTAGCTAGAATTAACCTCTCACCCAATTGGTTGATGTATAAACCTGACAGCTAACCATTATGACTGGGGACCTCCACAACTGCAGCGGCCAAACTGCCAGTTTGGCTGGTACATAGAGAATGTAAAAAGTGGTTGTGTGATGAACGCAGATTAAATTGTAATGTTTAGTGAACTCTGCATCAACTACCACTTATATCAACAACCACCTATACCACTAATATCTACTACATGTCATGACTACGTTACTGTATATTGAGATCTAGGCTTGAGGGCCAAAACACAATACTCCTAATAGATTATATGATTTTTTACCTGTCTCATTACCTATTGTACAGTGGACCTGATGTCCAGTGAACCTGTTGTCCAGTGGGCCTAATTAAGTAAGAAAATGAAGGGAATGAATATTAGGCCAAGCCAGATTTTTTTTTTAAGAAAAACAAACCAACAACGTTTTTAAATTAAAATTTATTTATTTTATAATACAAATAAACACTGTGGTAGAACAGAGGTTCTTCAGTTATGCAAAGTTCCTAACAAGCAATTATTAATTTATAAATACCTAACTGATCTCCTAACTTTAAACGGAGAGAAACTTACCACTGATAGTGTGTAAATGGTTGAAATCATAACCATTATTTTTTAAAAGGGCGGACCGGTAAGCCAGAGGAAGGCCTCGGCCAGATGACCAAAAGCTCCAGCTGCGGGTCATCATATAACTAAGACACGTCAGGAAACACTTGTCCTTTTCCCAAACGATGAAATAAATAATCCTGGAGAGAGCACAATACCTCAGGTACAAGACGTATTCATGTTTACACTGACCTCTCATGATGAAGAATTAGACACACACACACACACATCCAGTTTGCCAAAGGAGCGAGATTTCATTATTTTTATATTAAAAGAAGTCTGGCACAGGTACCTGCTTGCACACGAAAATGCGTCGACACACACACAGGTCTCATGTCATATATGTACCGTACATTTAAAATCATGATTAACAATTAATACCGTGGGAAGACGGGTGTTGTATGGCGGATAGTGTAGAGCAGTTGGTAGAGGACAGGTGTTGGAAGACGGGCGATGGAGGACAGGTGTTGGAGGGCCATGATAAAACAGGTAGCAGTTGTTGGAGTCTACGCCCCCGGCTGTCATCGGAGTTCGTAGGACGACACGTTGACAACATCGACTATAGACTCGAGCTTGTAGTAAGGCAATACCACCTTCTTCGTCTTCCTGCTGAGTTCTTGGCGGAAGTTACTACGCCATGAGAGCATCTGCAATTTCTCTCCTGGTCGTATGGGTGCCCCGCTAGTGTTGTAAACAGGAGGCATACATAAGATCTTTTGAAAACTCTATTAATCACCAATATTCATGTTTTATCTAAGCAATTTAACCATAGCCATGTGACGGACTTACAGTAGCTTCCATACACACTGGTGCTCGCTCCCTCCCTCACACACTGGTGCTCGCTCCCTCCCTCACATACTGGTGCTCGCTCCCTCCCTCACACACTGGTGCTTGCTCCCTCCCTCACATACTGGTGCTGCTCACGCTCCTCCTCACACACTGGTGCTCGCCTCCCTCCACACTGGTGCTCCCCCTACATACTGGTGCTTGCTCCTCCTCACACTGGTGCTCGCCCTCCTCACAACTGGTGCTCGCTCCCTCCCTCACATACTGGTGCTTGCTCCCTCCCTCACATACTGGTGCTTGCTCCCTCCCTCACACACTGGGGCTCGCTCCCTCCCTCACATACTGGTGCTTGCTCCCTCCCTCACACACTGGTGCTTGTTCCCTCCCTCACACATTGGTGCTCGCTCCCTCCCTCATACTGGTGCTCGCACCCTCCCTCACACACTAGTGCTCGCTCCCTCCCTCACACACTGGTGCCCTCACACTCATTGGTTCTCCCACACACACACATTTGTCCCTATACGCTGGCTTTACCTTCTCATGACTCACGAAATCGTAATGACACGAGTGCAAACAAATCACAGTGGGATTGAACTCGCGGCAAGTAAGTCGTTTTACTACTCACTTGCCGCGAGTTCAATCCCCACCCGTACCGTATTTTTTCTTTACCTCCTTCCCCTACACACATACATGCCTCCCCAAACACTGGCTAACCTATACATACACGCATTTGTGCCCCTCCCCCAACCACATTCAGTGTTACACCTTGATATCAGATATAGATGTCACACACTAGTGCCGATTAAGAATATGATTCCCACCTGTCAGGCTGGTGGAAGAAGCGGGTTTTCACGAAGTTGGGTCGCTGGAAGTGGAAGTAGTAGGTGGTGTCCAGGGAGTAGAAGCAGTTAGAGGCATCGACAGACAGGCTCTGCATGATCTCGTACACCAGCCTCCCTATCTGTACCGTACAAGAACACTTATCAAATTTATTCTCATTCAAGGCGCACTCGCACAAGGACACACTCGTATAAGTACACACTCGCACAAGGACGCACTCAAAGATGCACATGCTCAGGGATATTCATGCACATGGACACTTAACCATGGTAACCACCGTAGAGGAAGTAGGAAAGAAAGCCCACAAAACCAAAACGAAACTATTCATCGCGAGAGATTTTAATCACAAGGATATAAACTGGGATAATTGGAGTCCACATGAGAAGACTCATGAATGGATAATCTGGAGGAATTAGTCCTGTTGAACCAGAGTTCGCGGCGCCGCGACCCCGCCATATTGCCTGCCCCACTGAACGGATGTCATCGTATTACAAAGGTTGATGTCAAGTAATTTTTTTCCAATAACACTCGGTTGAGAGAATTCTTCATCGCACTCTAATAGGAAGAGGAACTGGAAGGAAAAACAATAGAAGAGATGAAACAGCTCTTAGCGGAATAGTACCGGGAGGCTGAGAAGTATTTTAAACCCAAAAGTGGAGACATTAGCGAAGTCCATGGTTCAACCAAAGATGTGGAAAGAAGACAAGAATTATCAGAGCGTGGAAGACAGAGCAAACAGAAGACTGGTCTAATGAAAAGATGGATGAAACTGGAATTCAGTGGTGCATTACTGTTCGTAGCAGATATTAAATCTTTATGGTGTCTAGACTGATAATCCAGCAGGCGCCACACTGTCACCCTTGAGGGATTATAGAAATCCATGCAAATCACTGACAGCACCTCGTAGTCTTACCTGAACTTACTTTGCCCACTCATCCTTTCATTTACTACAGACTAAGAATCGAATCTTTGAAGGACAGCTCAGTTCCTCGGCTTGCCATTCTACGAAGATATACTGTTTACCATCTGGAAGGATTACGTGGGTCGAGTGATCATATCTTCCCCAGGAAAGACATTATACTGTGAAGTTAGATTATTTAAAATTTTTGTTTTAAGTGTTGAAGGATAACTTTTCGATTTTTCATTGTGCTCCCCGGATCTGGCTTTGTATATGGGCTATTGATGCATGTGAAGAAACCGCTTTTGTGGAACTAATGGTAATGGTTTCATTTTCATTCAAATGTTTTTGTAGTTCCCCACTAATGTTGTCTCCTGGGTGTTGTTGTCTCCTGGGTGTTGTTGTCTCCTTTGTGTTGTTGTCTCCTGGGTGTTGACTGGCAGCAATGCTGGTTCCGATGAGAGATGTTTCAGATGAAATCAGATTTTCTGATAGATTGCTACACCTGAAGAAGGAATCTGAAGTCACCGTTCACTGCTCTTTAAAAACAAGAAACCTTGATGTTACTATCTTCAAAACGAAATAAGAATTGAAGGATTTCTTCCTCTACTGCACTTCTGAAATGAGTAAAAATAGAGCATTTTTTTTATACGTTGATTAAATACGTGTGCATGTTAGGAGTAAATCATACCTTGCTCCACAGATACTAAATGGAACTAAAGTGGCAGACACCTTTGCAGCCTCATATATTTACTCTTCCAACAACGAATGAGCATAAAATTTATCTTTTAAATTTCTCTAACCTGAAAAAACGTAAGATGTAACATTTATTTAATTAAAATACTGAAAATTCATGTTGATAAGCTTGAGTCTATATGAAATCACAAACGCTCGGTAACCTTTGATATTTTAAATTTCTCAAGGAATGAACTATTAATTTAGACACCAAAAACACCATAAAATCCCAGGCTCAGAAAAAAATGGGTTTGGCAATTTGATTAGATGAAAATTAATTTGTGACGTGAGCAGAAAAGCCAGAACGAATATAGGAGACAATGAGAAGAGTGGCAGAACGACAATGTAAGAGAGATACAGCAGAGGTGAAGTAGAGCTGAAATGTCTGTAAGACATCAGACAGAAGATAAAAGAAAAGGTCAAATTGATGGTACCTAAGTATTAACACTTTGACTTTTAGGTGTCACACGTACATTGGTGCCACACACTGGTGCCATACACAAGTACCAAGCCCCCCCTGGTGCTGAACACTAGTGTCACACACATACTGGTGCCAAGTTCCCCTTATGTTGTAAACCATTGACACACACTGGTGCCATACACACAAACACACACACACAAGGTAAGCCATTTATCAGACCAGGCTGCAAGCCTAGGACCTGTACTGTTTTTGGTATATGTGAATGACATAACGGAAGGGGGTAGACTCAGAAGTGTCACTATTTGCAGATGATGTAAGTTAATGAGAAGAATCAAATCAATCGAGGATCAGGCAGGACTACAAAGACCTGGACAGCTGCAAGCCGGTCCAGTGTGGCTCCTGAATTTAACCCTGCCAAAGTGTAAAGTCATGAATATCGGGAAGGGCAAAGAAACCGCAGACGAGTATAGTCTAGGTGGCCAAAGACTGCAAACCTCACTCAAGAAAAGATCTTGGGTAGTATAATACCGAACACATCTCCGAGGCACACATCAATCAGATAACTGCTGCAGCATACGGGCGGCTGGCAAACCTAAGAATAGCGTTCCAATACCTCACTAAGAATCATTCAAGACTCTGTATACCATATACGTCAGGCCCATACTGGAGTATGCAGCACCAGTTGGAACCCACACCTGTCAAACACGTCAAGAATTAGAGAAAGTGCAAAGGTTTGCAACAAGACTAGTCCCAGAACTGATGGGTTTCCTACGAAGAGGTTAAGGGAAATCAGCTGACGAACACTGATAAAGGAGGGTTAGGGGAGACATGATAACACATATAAAATACTCAGGAATGATAGTGGACAGGACAAATGTTCCAGAGGACAAGAAACAAGGGTCTTGGAAGTTGAAACTCTATGAGTCAAAGGATGTTAGGAAGTATTTCTTCAGTCATAGAGTTGCCAGGAAGTGGAAAGCTTAGAAGTGATAGTGGAGGCAGGAACCATACATAGTTTTAAGACGAGGTTTGATAAAGCTCATGGAGCAGGGAGAGAGAACCTAGTAGCAATCAGTGAAGAGGCGGGGCAGGAGCTATGACTCGACCCCTGCAACCACAAATAGGTGAGTACAAATAGGTGAGTACACACACACACACACGCAATAAACAAACTTCCATGAAAACCTTAACAATGCTCGTATATTTCTGATAATGATGTTAAATTTTCTGTTTAATTCAAATGTTTTTCTTAATTCTGATGAGTACTCACATTAAAGAATACTCACATTGGAGGAAAATGTCACAACGATGTAGTCGGCTCGAGACAAGAAGTAGATGTCCATTATGAGGTCTTTGAGAGAATTTATTTTGTACCGTTTGTTCTTTCCTACCACTTTTCTCTTTTTATTGAACAGAATTTCGTAATGTGGGTATCTGTGGGAAGCGATGCCAGGTGAATGATTGTGGATACTGCAGGGGTAATGATACCAGATTATTGTCTTTCTTGTTGGCTAGTAAGGTCATGATCAGAAAGCTGAAGAGGGGCTGTTAAGGTGGTTTGGTCGTTTAGAGAGAATGGAACAACGTAGAATGACTTGGAGAGCGTATAAATCTGTAGGGGGAAGGCGGGGTAGGGGTCGTCCCAGAAAAGGTTGGAGGGAGGGGGTAAAGGAGGTTTTGTGGGCGAGGAGCTTGGAATTCAAGCAAGCGTGGGTGAGCGTGTTAGATAGGAGTGAATGGAGACAAATGGTTTTTGGGACCTGACGAGCTGTTGGAGTGTGAGCAGGGTAATATTTTGTGAAGAGATTCAGGAAAACCGATTAGCCGGACTTGAGTCCTGGAAATGGGAAGTACAATGCCTGCACTTTAAAGGAGGGATTTGGGATATTGGCACTTATTATTTCCTGAAACTCTTCGTGGCCTGGTCGAGCCTCTGCATGGGACTTGTCACTTTCTCTACCTGCACCCCCCTCACTTACTGCTGTCCCTGCACCCAGCAGCTCTTCCCTGTCATTCCACTGCCTTGCCTGGTGGCCTGATAGGGCCTTAACATGTCTTGTCACCTTTTTTTTTCTTTGGACCCCTCGTTTGTTAGGGTGTACCTGCTCCAGATGCTATGTCCCCTCTGGGCACTGGTCCTGTAACTCACTTCAGCATATTTACTTTGTTTTCTAGGGTCCGTATCTTGGCTTCTGCAGCTTCAACTCACGACTCCCATTTCTTCTTCTCTGCCTCCATCCTCTTCTCCATTTTCACAGAAAGCTCATCTAGTCTGCTTTCTCACTCTTGTTCCATCCTTTTACATTGCTCTTCCATCCATTCATCCTTTACAGGTCCATCTTCCTCTGATCCCTGAGTTTTCGACTTCCTCTCTAGAGCCCCATTTTTTATTTTTAATGGGCTAGGTTTTGTAGTGTGTGTGTGTGTGTGTGTGTGTGTGTGTTGTGTGTGTGTGTTATTTGTTGTGTGTGTGTGTGTTATTTTCATGTGTATGTGTGTGAGTGCTATTTGTGTATTTGTGAGTGTGTGTGCTGTGTGTGTGTGTGTGTGTGTGTGTGTGTGTGTGTGTACGTGGGTGTGAGAGATAGAGTGAGGGAGACAAAGGGAGGGTAGGGAGGTATGTGTGTGTGCCAGGGAAAGGGAAAGAGAGAAGGGGAGCGAGAGAGAGAGAGAGGAGTGAGGAGGGAGAGAGAGAGGGGAAGAAGGAGAGAGAGAGAGAGAGAGAGAGAGAGAGAGAGAGAGAGAGAGAGAGAGAGAGAGAGAGAGAGAGAGAGAGAGAAATGTGTGTGTGTGTTTTGAATACTTCATATTATTTTGTAGTTTAATCAAATTTACCACAATGATGTCGTTTTTGATGTTTTAAAACAGTATCTTAGGTAGTTGTATTCTCAGTACATATGATGTTACTTATTATGAAGACACAAATACAGCAAGTAATTTAAATGAAAACTCTTGCTTTATTTCACATACTTAATTCATAAAACCCAAAGCAAAAATCACATCTTATTCCACAAGACACACACACAACCTACTTTTCTTTGCCTCCACGAAGACTCGAGGCTCGTCCGAGGCCAGGTAGATCCTGCGGGTCACGTTAGGGTCGAACACTTGGAGACCAGTGAAGTATTCCTCGACCTGCTCCATGTACTCCTCCAGTTGGTAATACTTTGCTTCATTTATCTTATCAGTTCGTCTCACGTGAACGCTGTTAGCATCGATAAGAGGTAATATGAGACGAACATTATTATTGTTATTTTTCTTATTATTATTATTATTATTATTATTATTATTATCATCATCATCATAATTAGGTATCCCCAGTGGGGGACCGTTAGTGTTTGGGAGAAATTTTTCGTCCTCCAACTTTTAAATTTTTCTTTCACTCATTACTCGAGAAGCCTCGTCCGATCAGCTTCAAAATTTTAACGTATATGTAGAGTAACTAGGACAAAATTATGAGAAAAATTGGCATGTGCCATTATCACTCATATTGCATAATCTCTTATTAAAGCTACCCAATGTTTTAACATTGGGAAGCCACGGTGCCCCGTGGCCTGGTGGCTAAAGCTCTCGCTTCACACGGCGAGAGTCTGGGTTCGATTCCCGGTGAAGGTAGAAACACTGAGAGTGTTTCTTTACACCGGTTGTCTATGATCCCCATCAGTAAAATGGGTACTTGGGTGTTAGTCGACTGATGTGGGTCGCATCCTGGTACAAAACTGACCTAATTTGTCCGAAATGCTCTGCATAACAAGGGGCTTTCTATATAGCAGTATGTCAGCTATGGTCTGTATACCTTGTACATGTACTTGTAGAAATAAAGATATTATTATTATTATTATTATAATTATTATTATTATTATTATTATTATTATTATTAAACGTGAGTTCGCGCACTGACTGTTGGGAGATACAAAATGGCAGAAGGCGTATTGGCCCATACTAGGCAGGTCTTTCTCAGACCCAAACCCACTAACAAAAATATTTGCCCATGGAAAAAGATACTGAACCCATACGTAGAATGTGGAATGGGTCTGACAACTTCCAGTTCTCTCAGTGGCATAGCTTCAAACGTCCCCCAAAAAAAGATGCCTCCGAAATCGATGACAGCGGAGAATGAAATTCAAATGTGTCGGTGTAGATTTACCCATTTTATATGTAAAATAGTGTAAAAATTTATTCCCATTAAATCACGTTAATAAATTTAAGTTTATATTTCTGAACGGCTCAGTATTTAAAGGCTGTTAGACATTAGGACCAGAATGGTACTTGTCAAGTTTTGTTTGTGTGCAAGCAAATTTGTCAATACAATAACATAGTTAACAAAAACTTGGAATCACTGGAATTAGCACCATAACTGGAGAATGTCATATTTCTCATTGGCTTCAAATTGTCACCACCAGTGTGGTTTCCTGACTGCATGATTCTCGCTCTTAATGGTTGATTAACGTCCCAATTTGGGAATTTTATTGAAGAAATAGTGATATTTATATTTAATAACTAAAGAATGTTTCTAATCGGCTTTAAAAATTTATGATGAGACTTTTAATAATAAGGATGATATCCCATAAGTTTAGTCTGAGTGGGGACAAATTTGAAAATTACTGAATTTTCCTCTGTGAGATAACCAGAGAAAGCATGTTCAGTTTAGCTTCCAAGTTGGTGTTTCTTAATGGAAGATTTGAATTAGATTTGGTCTACATGTGGTAGGATTTTATGGTGTTGCGGGGTATTGGGGTGACCGCCTAGGCGCCTATACCTATTTCTGGGATCTGGCTGTGTGCTTAAAGTATTGTGTACTTTGATGCAGAGTGTGCAGGTTCGAATCCTGCTGTGGACCGAGAAATAATGTTTGGAAATAATTTCTCCCGTATTATATATATATATATATATATATATATATATATATATATATATATATATATATATATATATATATATATATATATATATATATATATATATATATATATATATCGATAGGCTTAACATTCAAGCTACATAAAAAACTTTACCTACCCGACAATGGGATGCCGGTAATGAAAGGATTCTTCACTCTCTTTAATAAGTTTTTGCATATACGGCTGAAGTTGGAACATGTACTTGAGGAACTGGCCGACCCACCAAACGCCTGGGTTACCATGTAGATGTATCAGTCTCTCAGAGATGTCCTCGGGATGGCCAGAGGCATGTGTTGTGGTTTGGGTTGTGGCTCTTTGGGCATTGGAAACTCCACCGTCTGCGAGTCATTGTTTCCTGTAAATATGACGAGGATTCTGTGGTTTATGAATACATATTTATGTCAAATACTATTGTCTTCGAGACTCAGAATTTAAATGAAGTTCGTTAGTAATTTAAAGCTTTTAAATTTTACATAAAAGTTTCCAAAAGAGCACCTTCACCAATGCTTTGGAAAATTAATGCAAAAAGTGCCCTAATTATGTTAGTAAAAAATAAAAGGAACAGAAGAATTCTGAAGCAAAATCTATAAAATTGTTTAGAATATCATCAACAACTCACACCAACGCATCTCTCCTAACCCCATGTAATATTCCGACCACCCAGTAACTAACTCCCACTCTTTTCCAAGTCACTCATCTTCCTAAAAATATCGTCTAACCATCTCTTTCTCAGTCCCACACTGATTAAAATCACTAACATAATCATTCCGCAACATTCAAAACCCAACTCAGTTACCTGGGATCAGTGGTCAAGGTGGACGTGCTGCTTACCTGTCTTGCAGCTATGTGTTCTTGGGAAATTTGGGTGAATAGTCATAGTTTGTAATATGGCTAGCTCTGTAAGCTTATACGAGTGTTGTCGTGTGTTTGAGTTGCAACAAAGGAGGTTCGTTTCGGAATGAAAATAAGTAACTGAATATTTGTTTTGATATATGCAACAATAAGCACGAACCGGTCACAAGTAAGAAAAAGGGCAAAAGCGTTAACAGCAATGACTGGAAAGTGCTTGCAGAAAAATGAAGGACGAGATGCAGGTTTAAAGAACAGAAATTGCTTTACTAAACTCAAGGGTGAATGTACAGCAGTCAGAGAGGAATAAGGTATGACTAACCCCGCCTCTTCTAATAACTGTAAGGATTTACTCATTGTTTGGGACCCCCAAATTAGATATATGGAGTGAGCATTCTGTAAAAGGGACAGTGAGCGTAACAGTCTGTTATCCCTAAGGTATTTAAGACAGTTGATCATAATAATATATAATATCGTGTAAATGGACGCCACTATGGCCTCTGATAGACTTCCACAGAGGAGACTGCTTAAGAAAGCAGTGGTACACAGTACAGGAGGAGATATCTCCTGGATCGCATCATGGTTGATCAATAGGTAACACAGTTTGCATAAATGAGGAGAAATCAAAGGGAAGACTCGTCAGAAGTGATGTTCCATAATCTACTGAAATAACATATATAACAGGAATAAATAACGACATAAGCAAGTTTGACGATGACATCAAATAAATTCTGATTAGTATACATAAGAGGTACAGGATGATCTGGATAAGTTGATGCTGTGGTCGAAGTGGCAGATGAAATTCACTGGGAACAGATGTAAGGTTCTGATACTAGACAAAAGAAATAACAGTGGAGCTTATAAACGAAATTTTATAGATCCTAAAAAAGTCGAATGCCTAGAAAGACTTACGAAATATAAAGCCAAGACAACAGTGCATAAATGTTTGCAATAAAGATAATATAATTCTTTGCTGCATATTAAGAAGTCCTCAGGTTATACTTCATATATCCTTGAGTAAGGTCTCATTTACTTTGATTATGCTGATCAATTCTGTTTTCAGTGTTACAGAGTAGATATAAATTAAATGGAAAACATACAAAGAGTTATGACGAAGCTGATTCCCCGTATCGGATATCTTTCTTATTTAGGCTGAAGGCACCGTCTTTTTAATACCCTGGGAAGTTGTAGAATTAAGGGATATGTTTGAAATATACAAACAGAAAGCCAAAACAAACAAAGTAGATATAGGTACTGAAAATACCTCACCAAGACAAGACTCGTAGGATTAGATTTATGTTAATTTGTGCGAATTTTGAGTAAAAATTAATTTGAACTAAGTATTAGGCTGCCAACTAAGCTTAGTTTGCAAGTTAAGCCTATGAAGTGCGACACGTCAGCACGAATACAACTTACCTGGCCACTTGACAACGTCTTTATTCGAGACGGAGGTGCATGTGTTGCTTAAAGGAAGGAAGACGGCTTTCCAACCTTTAGAGGCGTAACGCCAGCCATCAGATTTGAGGATTAAAGTTCGATGGGTGCCATAGGCTGTCATGAAGCAGTAAATAACGTGGTGAATTTCACAACCGAAACCGCAGTTCTGTGGGAAGTGACACGTCAGTGAGGGGGTTCTGAATGATGAGGCTACATGCTCGTGTGAGAATATAGTTTGGTGAGACTACTCACCGAGTGTGTAAATGAGGAACAACTTTAACCCATGGGAGACACATAAATGGATATACCTGTTACAGCTAAAACTATTATAATTTTCCTACTTTTTTTTCTGTTACTTTAACCTGGTGAAGGATGCTTAGTAATTCTGAAAAACTTTGCCAACCATTTTCTAATTCAATGATCGTATTACACACACACACACGGGAAGTGGAATAGCCTGGGAAGCGATGTAGTTGGAGGCAGGTTCCATACATAGCTTTAAGGAGAGGTATGATAAAGCTCATGGAGCAGGGAGCGTGACCCAGTAGCGGCCAGTGAAGAGGCGGGGCCAGGAGCTATGACTCGACCCCTGCAACCACAACTAGGTGAGTACAACTAGGTGAGTACACACACACACACACGCACATATATATATATATATATATGTCTGCCGATTAGTAAAACTTCGATTTTGGCTTAAATAGCAACGCTCACCTTGCCATATAAGACAAGGAAAATTTGTGTATGCAATATTTGCCCAAATCATTCTGAAATAACGAAAATATATTTCATTGTGTTTGTTTATTATTAAATTAATGTTAACGTATCTAAAATATATTTAGTTGTGTTAGACTAAATTAAATTGCGCTTGTTGTAATAAGGTTAGGTAGGTTTTCAAAGTTTCTCTTGGTACAAAATTATAAATTTTACATTAACTAATTAAAAAATATATCTTTAAACGTATCAGAGAAAATTTTGAAAGGCGCCAATTTTAGATGAGTTCCTGCTAATGACCTAGTTTACCTAATGAGACACGACATATATATATATATATATATATATATATATATATATATATATATATATATATATATATATATATATATATATATATATATATATATATATGGGGGTGGTAGGAGAAAATTTTCAAACAGCTTCAGGGAGAACTTTGAGTTTTCCCTGAAGCAAATTTATTCTTTTCTCTGAGGATGAGGGTCCCCAAGACAGTTCCAGAGGTGGTACCTCCCTATATTTTATCAATATACATATATGCAAAACAATCGCAGACAGGCGATCTTAATAATGCAAGACAAGCCACGGGGGGTGGAAATCTTTAGTTCAAGTACTTTCACACTTTTCAGTGCGTCATCAGGAGCTGTGCAATGTTGCAAGGGCAGCAACAGGAGAAATAGGGTAAGTTTTTTCAGAGTATGGTTGCACGGTGGCACCAGCCTCTGACTGAACGAGGGAAGCAGAATGCCAACCACACACCGGTCCCCACACCCCACCCCATATTGGGTCGGGTGGTGTAGGCTCCATATTTTGCAGAAAGCATGAGGTAAAATAAATAGGAGAATGTTAATAGCCCTAAGCTTCTAACCACTGGGAACAGGTCACGTGACGGAAGAAGTTACATTACAAAAGTGGATCATTTACATACAGAATGCAGCTAATGTGAACAACCTTTAACTAATGAAATAGAAGGAATAAATCCCTCATTTTGTCAATCGGTAATACCCGATGTTGCAGAACGTTCTAGAATATTCAGGAAATACTCTCAGTGTCAGTTAACATGTCTCTGTGAATTCTTTATTCAGGATTTTCTTTCTTATAATAGCTAGGCAATTCCTGATTTTTTTTTCCTTTTTAACACCATTACTATTATTATCTACTATTATCCGCTACTTTCATTATGATTTTCATTATCAATATTGATAATCATAATGATAGTAAACCACTAAATTAGTTGCAATCACCATGTTGCATGTCAACTTGTACCACTGTTCCTAGACGGGTTAGAACCTCAATAGGTCACTCTGCATTTCTTTGGGGCTATCCTAGAATGATCGCACATGTGCTCCATACCTAAATGAACCCCCATACCTACTTCCTTACTACAGATGTTATACCGCTCAGGTTGCAGTCTGTATTGCAGCACACCACCTAAACCACCTGTAGCATTACGATACCTGTATGCAGTAGTAGCAGAGTGGGTTATATCGACGGTCATTGCAGACCTAACATGTTAAATATCGACGATCGCGACGGACTTAACAAGATGTTATATATTATATCGACGTTCACGACGGGCGTACCATGATGTTCAGTTTGAAGACTCTGGTCGAACATAACCGAAACATCACGAAATCCCCTAATGCATAAGGAACAATCATGTGCTTTTATATAACATTGTTATTTAAGGCTGTGCACAATAGACTCCACTAAATAACTATCGAGTTTGCACAGCCCATAATTTGAGTTATATACGACATTCCTATCATGTTTCAAGAGGGAAGACTTAATAATGTTTCTTTCCATGATGGATCTGTTGGGTACAATTATCTGGGCGGCAGCCCACCCTGGTGGGTGAATGCAAGAGCTGACATGGTTAGAGATCCCATTCGACACCTGGCCTGTAATGATTGAGTACTGGTGTTGGGATAATCTGGTTTCTGGTCCTCTCTTCCTCAGTCATATATTGGCTGGTGCCACCGCGCTACCATACTCTGAAAAAACTTACCCTATATAAATATATAAATATATATATATAGGGAGGTACCACCTCTAGAACTTTACTGGGGATCCTCATCCTCAGAGAAGACGATAAACGTACCTCAGGGAAAACTCGAGGTTCTCCCCGGAGCTGTTTGAATATTTTCTTCTCCTAAAACCCCCTATATATATTGTATAAGTGCTTTATTAATAGACAGAATACATTGACAGAAAACACAAACATGAACATGAATACATTGGTACAATACATCAATGATTATGAATCTTCTCCAGCTCCTCCGAAGCCGGACACGAGCCCAGTATGCAGCATGCATTTCCCCTCTGGATGGCCATGCTGAGGCGCTGGAACATGAATGTGGCTGCCCTTGGGACCCTGGTGGTCTCGATGAGTCTGGAACCCAGTTCTTTAAGGAAACGTGTTGCATTTTTTCCCCATGCTCCCAAGGTCTCTGATCCCACTAGGACAAATTGATAGTGTTGGCTTATGTCCCTGTACTTGCCGATCTTGTATTCCTCCCTGTGGTCAGCAGCTCTTCCCTGTCTCCCGACACTGTGAAGGATGTAGGTGTCAGCCAGTGTCGACACACAGGTATAGTCCCATGCTAAGAGATTGCCATTCTTCCAAGGATAGATGGTGATCCCGTCGGGGCGGTTTGCTGGGTTGTGGGTATTGTTGGCTGCTAGTGATCGGGGCTCTCTCTCGGCTGGGCATCCAGCTGAAGCAAGGGTTCTCTTTATGATGTCGTTGACTTCATTGTGTCTTGCATGCCAGCCCTTGGTTTTGGAACAGTTTAGACCATGTAGACCATATTGGTCGGCTTGCGCATCGCCGCAAATACACGTATATTCCATGTGAATTGGGGCAGCAAGGCGCAGAGCCACTGCAATACCGAGGGTCTTAGGGTCGAGGCGTGTTCCCATTGCCGAAATGGGAACTGTTTGGAGGAAGTCCCCAGAGTGATGTGCACTCAAGCTAGGAGACGGGCAGTCTCCCTGTCTGAGGGTACAGCCCTAAGCATATTGGCAAGCATCTTTTCAATGATGGGGCCATCCCAGCTTGACTGTTTGTAGGCCAGTTCTGCACTAGGTTTTGGTGCTGGAGCCGCAAGAGTCTCCCATTCAGTGATGGCACTGGTTTAGCTAGGGTCTTGTATTCCTGCTGAATCACTGAGGTTGTCCGGAAGAATTTGTTTTATTAACTCATTTGATGCTATGGAAGCGGATAGTAAAGCTGGTATGGCAATATGGGAGGATTTGCGTACTCCCAGCCCCCCAAGCCTGACTGGAAGTGAGGCTTGCAACCACTGCCCATCTTCGAGAGAAAGATTCAATACATTCTCTAGCATAGTCTTGAGGAGAGTCATAGTTCTTGAGTTTCGGACTGTTGAAGGCTGGGGAGCATCTCAGGAAGTAGGTAAGTTTTGGGAGTGACAGGCACCTGGTGAGTAGTTAGAAGGCATCATGTGTATCGATGTCTTTCATCCTGCCTTCCATCGTCCTGAGGGCTGAGATTTTTTTTTCTAGGACTAGATCGATGGCATTGGGCCCAAGAGGAGCACCGAGGAGAGTGCTGTTGGCTGGATCAATGGTTCGTGCCCCTGGTAAAACAGCACTAATGTTCTCGATCATCTGTCGATTGGTAGAAACTATTTCACATTTGGTGGGGTTTAAAGATATGCCCAGGCTCTCTCCCATGTCTTTAATTTTCTGATGTCCTCTCCTCTAGGAAAGATTCTGTAGTGCCAGCTAGGGTACCATCATCCAAGAACCAGATATTGAGCTCACTGGAGAGCGCTTCTGTGACTTACTTGATGACCAGACAGAATAGAAAGGGGGCGAGAGGGTTTCCCTGTTGCACACCCTCACACGAGTCAATTTCATGGTCCCCAAACAACAGTTTAGAAATCACACTATAACACGATTCTATGAAGGGATAGAGGGAAGGGAAGTGTCTAGAAACTGCTATATGTCGTGCCGAATAGGTAAAACTTCCGATTTTGGCTTAAATACCAACGCTCTTCTTCCCGAATAAGGCAAACAAAAATTTGTGCATGCAGTAATTTCGCAAAAGTCATTCTGAACCTAAAGAAAAAATATACTTCATTGTGTTTGTTTATTATTAAATTATTGTAAACGTATCTAAAATATATTTAGTTGGATTAGGCTAAATTAAATTCCGCTTGCTATAATAAGGTTAGGTAAAGTTTTCTAAGGTTCTTTTGGTACAAAATTATTAATTTTTACATTAACATAAATGAAAAAAGAAATCTTTAAACGCATAAAAGATAATTTTAGAAAGTACTTAATTGTAAATGAGTTCTTGCTAATATATATATATATATATATATATATATATATATATATATATATATATATATATATATATATATATATATATATATATATATATTATATGAGTCACATACACTGCATGAAGAAGGCGAAATCCTACCCTATTCAAATTACAAAGTAGTTTCTTTGCTGTGGCACAGTTTTCAGGATTCTGCAGGCGATGGAGTCGATTCTGTATCAGATCACTCAGCTCCTTGGCCTCTTGCTCTTTCCTGCTGGCTTTCCCATCCAACTGACCTAGCATCCACAGGTCGGATTGAAGCACCCTGTTGGGGTGAACAAGCTCAGTCTCACAAATTTCACCAGGTACATGAAAGATACGTAAAAGGGAGAGAAAGCAGTAGATGCAGTTCAATATACCACAGAAATTACAGAAAAGAAACCTAACACAGTATTTTAGCACAACACAAACTGTGGAGGTGAAGGAAAAGAAACACGCCAAGATTTAGAGGGACCCCAAAGTAATTGTAGTAGTTATCCACATTCACCCACCTAGCAGGAGGAGACGTAGGTTAGAATAGGAGAGGAATAGGAGCAATGTAATCATCTAAGGAAGGAAACAAGGTCAGCACAAATTACTAACAGTGACTTGAGATTTAGATTTTTGCCACCGAAGCAACTATGTTATTGTGCACATATTCATTCTGTGGACGGTAGCACAACAGCATATGGATACTATGAAGGTCTAGGAACTAGAAGCCAAAAGTATTAACAGAAGTTTCTGAGAACGTTTTTAATAGTTATATTTCTTCTGTTATAAGCAAATTTAGGATATTTCTTTAAAATATCAAGTACCTTATTTCACGAATAATATAACTGACATCAATATTTTGACTAATGAAATAAATTAGATTTGAACTTTTCTTGGTTTGTTCTAATATGAAATGGAAGATTTTCTGGCATGGACGTTTTGGCATAGGAGTTAACCTAAGGTTCAAATCAATCGGGTTCAGGGGATACCCCATCACTGTCAGATCATTGGAGGTCTGGTGATACTTCATGATGATGGGTAACTCACACATAATACTTATTCCAGCTTAAGAAGCTGTGATACGAATTAATGAAACTGGTTCTTTGTTATTTAGTGAATTTTATCAGTTTTAATACTCTACAGTTCCAGAAAGATTTATATATATATATATATATATATATATATATATATATATATATATATATATATATATATATATATATATGGGTAAAACAAAATAAGCAGACCGGGGCCCTTTCACATTCCAATAGAAGTCCGAAAAATTCTCTAGGTAAGATATATCAACATTAAAAAATTGAAGGCGATTACAAGAGTGCTGATGAAGTTATTGCAAGGAAAGTAATTTTACAATATCTTTAAAATTCTTAAATAAACACCTACACACCTCAAAACTCATTCGAACCCCTCCTGAAAACATGATATACCATAGCTGAAAATTTCACGTCTATCATAAAGCATTTCCCAATTATCGCATGGAAGCCAAAATCTCAATTTATTAAATGAAACTAGTAAACTGGAACTTGCATAGTCCAGTAACAACGCGAAATAATTTTTAAGAGAAATACATCCGTGTTGAAAACTTATCGGAAGAGGCTTTCTCAAGTTATTGCACAAAAATGAAAAGTTTTTAAAAAATGAAGTGAAAATTTGGTACATAACAAGTTGCAGTTTAGGAAGCTTGAGCGAACACTTAAGACATAGTATGGATATGTTTTAGTCCTGGGACCGAAACTTATCCATAATAAAATGCCCAAAGTGTTTTCTGACTTATCCTTAATTTAAAATAAAACTGGCAAAGTTACGCCTACGTACTCTACTATCTGAAGTTTTCTTGGTCAGGATGCACCAGTATTGAAAGTTACAATCTGATCCAGTGAGGCATCGTTAAGTTACCGCATGAAAATTTCTGCACATTCATTTATATGCAAACATCATCTCTCAGTCCACAGCAGGATTCGAACTTGCACACACACACACTGAATCAATGTACGTTGTACTTTATCCAGACAGCCGGACCTCAGTCTGGCTGAGTAGATAAGTACTGCGTACTTTGATGAGGAGTGTGCAGGTTCGAATCCTTCTGTGGACTGAGAGATCATTTTTGTAAATAATTTCGCCCGTTTCCGAATGGTTAAACATTAATTTATATAATTAGCAATTTCAAAACAGAGTAATAATTCGGGTCTTCTTCTGAGTAATATACGTCAGCATTAAAAGTTTGAAGCTGATCAGAAGTGGCATTCTCAAGTTATCGCACGGAAACTGGAAGGAAGAAAAATCCTACAGCTACTCAAGGTATCCCCTTTCTGGAGATACAGATTAAGTAAATCACACACAAATTACTTGATGCGTTCGGCGCCTTCCTTCATGATGGCTTCAAAATCAGACTGGTTCATTTTCTGGTTCCTCGACTGTAGATCTTTCATATGGTCGGAGAAGAAAAACCAGGCGTCCCTCAAGTTGGTCTCTACCAACCGCCGCGTCACCTCAGAGTCACTAGACACATTAATTTTAAAGTCGTGAGATCCAACACATGGTAACCTGATACTAGTAACATCTCTGCGGTCAGCTTCTTGAATACCCATTCCTGTGGAAAGCCTTGACAAGAGGAAACCAAATTAATAATTAGTTGATATATGTGAGTACTTAAATATTGTCTGTGCACTCATCAATTTGTACTCACCGATGGTTAGTGGGGGTTCTAGTCCTGACTCCTGGTCCTACCTAGAGCTTACCTAGAGTCGCTTCCGGAGGTCACCAACGCCGCGCCCCGATTCCAGACCAGGCCTCCTGATTCCTAGCCTGATCCGTCAAGCAGTTGGTGTCCGCCGCCAGCAATCCTGGCTGATCAGGAGCTATTATGAGAAATCTGTCAAGTTCTCTCTTGAAGACATCTAGGGGTTTGTTGATAATCTCCGTATGCATGAAGAGATGGTGCTGAAGAGCCGTGGTGCCTTAACACTTACTGAGTTCTCAATATGCTGATCGCTCCCCTGATTTTTATTGGAGGTATCCTTCTTATGTTCATGTGTAGTTATTTCGGTGTGCAGGTTTGGACCAATCCCTCCAGTATCTTATAGGTGTAGATTACTATTCATTTTTCTCGCCTATGTTCTGAGGAATATAGCTCTAGGGACTTCAAGCTCTTTCGACAATTTAGGTACTTGACTGAGTTTATACGAGCCGTAAAGGTTTTCTGTACTTTTTCAACTTTCGTACGAATTCTAGTATCGTCTGCAGAGGATGATGCAGTGTTGTGATTTATGCCCTTCTGTATATCAGAAACGAGAATGAGGGAGATAAGTGGGGAGAGTACCATGACTTGGGGGAGACAACTTTTCACTGTAGCAGAGATTCATTTCACTCTGTTTACTTTTAGTTTCTGAGTTCTGTTTGTTGGGAAGTTAAATATCCATCTTCCCACCTTCCCAGTCATTGCTTTTGCACGTATTTTGTGTGCAATTACCCTGTAGTCGCACTTACTAAAGACTTTTGCAAAGTCTGTGTATTCAACATTTGCATTTTCCTTGTCTTCAGGTGCATCCAAAACCAAGTCGTAATGGTCCAGCATTCGCAAAAAGTAGGAGCAACCTATTCTGAGTTCATGTTGACCTGGGTTGTGCAATTGCTGAGATTCCATGTGAATGGTAATATTGTTTCTTTAAAACTTTTCAAATATTTTGAAAATGAAGTATTTTAGGGTTATTTTCTATGTTTTGCAATTGCTATACTACCAAGTTTATGGAATGGGGCAATATCAGTGGATTTTAATAAGTGTGGGATGATTCTAGTGCCTTGGCTTCTTCTCCATAGAATATTTAAGGCACGTGATAAGGTTTCTTGCAATTCTTGATGATTATTGAGTTACACGAGTCTGAGCTTGGGGCGAAGTACATGAGCAGACACTGAATGACTTCGAGGTCAACTGGAGTGTGTGCGTGTGTGGGTACTCACCTAATTGTGGTTGCAGGGGTCGATTCATAGCTCGTGTGTGTGTGTGTGTGTTTGTGTGTGTGTGTGTTTGTGTGTGTGTGTGTGTGTGTGTGTGTGTGTGTGTGTGTGTGTGTGTGTGTGTGTGTGTGCGCGCGCGCAAGTCTAAAAAAGGCTTATGTGAGGACCAGCCTGCATCCGACACCTAATAAAACATGTCATGAGATTAGATAAAGTTCAGAGATAAGGAGATAAGGAGACTGAACCTCATATGAAGAGCAGCCCATGGAACTACCAGACGACATAAGAAGTTATAAAGACCAGAAGAGACATGATAATTATGTACAAATACTTAGAGAACCTCTGCCCGAAATGCCCCGGCATGATAGTGGCACGTACAACAGGAAGGGCACTGCAATGGATCAGAGAATACCTGACAGGGAGGCAACAACGAGTCATGGTACTTGACGAGGTGTCAGAGTGGGCGCCTGTGACGAGTGGGGTCCCACAGGGGTCAGTCCTAGGACCTGTGCTTTTTTTGGTATATGTGAATGACATAACGGAAGGGATAGACTCAGAAGTGTCCCTCTTTGCAGATGATGTGAAGTTAATGAGAAGAATTAAATCGGTCGAGGATCAGACAGGACTACAAAGAGATCTGGACAGGCTACAAGCTTGGTCCAGCATCTGGCTCCTTGATGCGCCAAATACAAAGTTATGGAGATCGGGGAAGGGCAAAGAAAACCGCAGACAGAGTATAGTCTAGGTGGCCAAAGACTGCAAACCTCACTCAAGGAAAAGGATCTTGGGGTGAGTATAACACTGGGCACATCTGAGGCGCACATCACCCAAATAACTGCTGCAGCATACGAGTGCCTAACAAACCTAAGAACAGCATTCCGACATATTAATAAGGAATCATTGAGGACCCTGTACACTGTGTACGTTAGGCCCATATTGGAGTATGCAGCACCAGTTTAACCCACACCTATCCAAGCATGTAAGGAAACTAGAGAAAGTGTAAAGGTTTGCAACAAGACTAGTCCCGGTGCTAAGGGGTAAGTCCTACGAGGAGAGGTTAAGGGAAATCGACCTGACGACACTGAAAGACAGGAGAGATAGGGGGATATGATAACGACATATAAAATACTGAGAGGAATCGACAAGGTGGACAGAGACAGAATGTTCCAGAGATGGGACACAGCAACAAGGGGTCACAGTTGGAAGTTGAAGACTCAGATGAATCACAGGGATGTTTGGAAGTATTTCTTCAGTCACAGAGTTGTCAGGAAGTGGAATAGCCTTGGAAGTGAAGTAGTGGAGGCAGGATCCATACATAGCTTTAAGAAGAGGTATGATAAAGCTCATGGAGCGGGAAGAGTGACCGAGTAGCGGCCAGTGAAGAGGCGGGGCCAGGAGCTGTGAATCGACCCCTGCACCCACAACATGGTGAGTACAAATACACCACACACTCAACAGGCCAAGTGTCTATCGATAAGTGTCTTTCACAACTAGTAACTACACATGATAACGACATATAAAATACTGAGAGGAATTGACAGGGTAGATAAGAACAAGATGTTCCAGAGATAGGACCCAGCAACTAGGGATCACAACTGAAAGTTGAAGACTCAGATGAGTCACAGGGATGTTAGAAAGTACTTCTTCAGTCAAAGAGTTGTCAGGAAGTGGAACAATCTGGAGAGTGATGTAGTGGATGCATAATCCATACATAACTTTAAGAAGAGGTATGATAAAGCTCATGGAGCAAGGAGAGAGTGGACCTTGTAGCAACAAGTGAAGAGGGGCCAGGAGCTATGAATCGACCCCTGCAACCACAAATAGGTGAGTACACACACACATACACACACACACAAAATAACTTCCATGAAAACCTTAACAATGTTTGTATATTTTTTTAAATGATTTTAAATTTTCTTTATAATTTAAATATATATATTTTTTAATTCTGATGAGTATTCACATTAAAGAATACTCACACTGGAGGAGATACTTACACTGATGTAGTCGGTATAAGTAGTTCCACCTGACGACACTGGAGGACAGAAGAACCAGTTGAAATACGATAATATTAAAAAAAACATTCAGAGGAATTGATAAGGTAGACAGAGACGGGCTGTTTGAGAAGCGAAAAATAGGTAATCGGGGGTAAGAAAGTTAAAGATACAAGTGAGCCACAAGAATGTCAGGAAGCAATTTGTCTGTCTCAAGAGTGGTCTGGAAATGGAATGATCTCGATGGAGAAGTGGTGGAGACACGCTCCATGCATAGTTTTAAGAGCAGGTACGATAGGACCTATGAGCCTAAGAAGTGAAGTTGTCAAGCTACAAATTGAGATATAGGGCCAGGAGCTAGAACTCGACATTTGTAACCATACATAGTGAGTACATATATACGAGTATGCACACATATCAACATTTAATGAGAGATTTATCCCGAGTGTGTAGCTTACCTTGTATCATCGTAGGTCATTAATGGTGGGGAAAGGTACAAGAGGAGTAGCGTTGTGACGCCGCCCACCACAGTCACTACAGTCACCCACTTCGTTTGCATCTCGAAAATCTGCGGAGAGTAAGGTATGGATGGTTATACTACTGTCAAGGATAGAAAGGGGGATAGACTGGGAGTCTAGTGGCTTACGCGACGGTCTGGAGTTTTGAGAGACTGTGACCGCGGGTACGAACCTCACCCGTGGCATAGTTTTTTTTTAGACTGGGAGTCTTCGTAGCATTTAATTGTGATATAGGGTATATAGGTGGATAGGAGCAGATAAGTTTAGTAACCAGACAACTTGGATTTGGAGATTGTGATGAATGAATATTTAATTATATGTGGGAGAGTGAAAACGTGTTAATATTCACTTTTACCTCCCTTTTGACTGGATTGTTTTTTTTATTTTATGGCGTCGCCTTAATTAAGCTCTCTGGCTCAGATGTTAGGCTTTATAAACAAGACAGAATCTAGAGCGTAGGAAGAGTTGGCATTTTATTACTATATCGTGTTTTTCTTTGCAGATCTTGCTAACATGACTTATAAAGTAACATTCATTTTACTGAAGAATGTAAATTCAATGTTGTGAAAATAAGTTTGATTATTACTAAAATATATCGTATTTCATTGATGTTAAACAATACTAACTAAATTTAGATTAATCTAAGATAGGCTGGGGTATGATTATGCTAAAATATATTACCTTTTTGTTAGTACAGACCTACGACTTTTACTGAGCAAAGGTCTCGAGACCGAGGCTACGAGTGTGGAGTGTCTAACTGAAGTCTTCTGAGTATTCTGCCAAGTACTGCTGCTATTATAAATATTAGTATTCAAGTCCCTTAGCTCTATTTCCCCAGTCTCAGGAAATCATATTACCTCTAGTGGATGTATTATAGGTTCTCTCGGCAACTGCATTTGGTTTATGTGTAGATTTTTGAGAATTGTAACTATATAAAATACTGAATAATTAAATTTTTGTCTTTACTTAGTAAATGTTAAAGGCGTCGATTATTTTGTATTATTCCCTCATATATTATCCCGACTAACTCCAATCAATATTAATCTACTAGAACTTAATAGCTATGACACTTAAGTTATCCATTGGCCATAAGAGGAGTCTCATTCTTCTTGAGTAAGACTGATTGGTACTTAAAGACCATTTAAGACATCTACCATTTAAGTTAACAAAACACTAGGAGAGCTTTCAAACATTTACTTATACTGAAGGACTTCGGGAACTTTTGAAGTTCGTTGGTGTTTACACTTTAAGAACTATTATGATCAAGTGTTTAAGCAGTCAAGTGTTATAAACCCTTCAATTTAAAGGATATAATATAAGAACGTACCGTTTCAGAAGACACTGAGTTGATGAAGGCACTGCTCTCCGCACCGTTATCTCACTCTTTGCATAACACCTCCTGACAGATTACACTTCTACCTCATACATCACTGCACTGACAGTGTTGCCAGGTCTCGCGAAGAAATTATCTTATGGAACCTACTAATATTTAAATTTTCAACTTGGAAAATATTTATAATATAATTATATATATATATATATATATATATATATATATATATATATATATATATATATAGGTATAGTATTTTATTACATAATATGGTACAAAAGATTTAAGAGATACATTGTTTATATAATGATGGTGTGTGCCGTTTTCCTCGGACGGCGATGACACCAAGAGACTATGGGGTGTTTTGGGCCCAGAAGGCTCCGGAATTGTGCAAATGTAAGGAAAAACCGCATGGTGTCTCGGTGTTTCAACGAGGATGGCTTGTTGAAAAGGCACAGCATATACAGTACACGAGGTGTGAGAGATACATGTCTAGTACATATTGTTACGTGTTTGTCACTGATTATAATGCGAAAATCTCATCCAGCTCCTCTGAGTTTGGGCGCGTGCCCAGAATACAGCATGCATTACCCCTCTGAACAACAGCGCTGAGTCGCTGGAACAGAAAACTAGCTGCCCTGGGATCCCTAGTTACCCTGTTGAGTCTTTTGCCCAGCTCCTTGATAAAACTTAGATGCACTCTTTTCCCACGAGCCAAGGGTTTCCGAGCCTATGGGAACGAACATATAATGATGGGCAAGTTCTCCATATTTTCTCGACTTTTGGGACTCCCTGAAGGTGGCAGCTGCCCCTCCTTCCTCGCTGGTGTATTGGAGATAGGTATCAGCCAAGGTAGATGCACATGTGTAGTCCCACACTACCTGCTTGCCGTCTGTCCAGGCTTGAAGGGTGATACCATCTGGACGCTTTTGGCTGCCATCAGATCTGCATAGTTGGGGTGGCTCCCTTACTGCTGGGCATCCGGCTGTTGTGAGGCTCCTCCTCTAGAACTTTACTGGAGACCCTCATCCTCAGAGAAGACAATAAACGTATTTCAGGGAAAACTCAAGGTTCTCCCCGGAGCTGTTTGAATATTTTCTTTTCCTACCACCCCCAATATTTTATATCACATGTTAACTTTATTATTAGACAGAATACATTGACAGAAAACACAAACATGAATACATTGGTACAATATATCAAAGGTTATGAATCTCCTCCAGCTCCTCCGAAGCCGGACGCGAGCCAAGTATGCAGCATGCATTTCCCCTCTGGATGGCCACGCTGAGGTGCTGGAACATGAAAGTTGCTGCCCTTGGGTCCCTGGTGGTGTCGATGAGTCTGGAACCCAGTTCTTTAAGGAAACGTGTGGCATTTTTTCCCCATGATCCCAAGGTCTCTGATCCCACTGGGACAAATTAGTACTGTTGGCTTATGTTCCTGTACTTGCCGATCTTGTACTCCTCCCTGTGATCAGCAGCTCCTCCCTGTCGCCCGACACTGTGATGGATGTAGGTATCAGCCAGCGTCGACACACAGGTATAGTCCCATGCTAAGAGCTTGCCATTCTTCCAAGGATAGATGGTGATCCCATCAGGGCTGTTTGCTGGGTTGTGCGTATTGTTGGCTGCTAGTGATCGGGGCTCTCTCTCGGCTGGGTATCCAGCTGTAGCAAGGGTTCTCTTTATGATGCAGTTGACCTCATTGTGTCTTGCATGCCAGCCCTTGGTTTTGGAACAGTTAAGACCATATATATATACTATATATATATATATATATATATATATATATATATATATATATATATATATATATATATATATATATATATATATATAATGTCGCCGATTAGGTAAAACTTGCGATTTAGGCTTCAATAGCAACGTTCACCTTGCAATATAAGACAAGTGAAAATTTGTGATGCAATAATTTCGCCAAATCATTCTGAACATAATGAAAAATATATTTCATTGTGTTTGTTTATTATTAAATTAATGTTAACGTATCTAAATATATATTGGTTGCTAAATTGCGCTTGTTGTAATATAGGTAGCGTTTCTTCTTGGTCAAAATTAAAATCTTACATTAACATAAATGAAAAATATATCTTTAAACGTATAAGAGAAATTTAGAAAGGACTTATTTAGATGAGTTCTTGCTATGACAGTTTTACCTAATCGGCACGACATATATATATATATATATATATATATATATATATATATAATGTCGTGCCGATTAGGTAAAACTGGTCAATTAGCAAGAACTCATCTAAAATTAAGTCCTTTCTAATATTTCTCTTATACGTTTAAAGATATATTTTTTTCATTTATGTTAATGTAAGAATTTATAATTTTGTACCAAGAGAAACTTTGAAAACCTACCTAACCTTATTACAACAAGCGCAATTTAATATAGCCTAACCCAACTAAATATATTTTAGATACGTTAACATTAATTTAATAATAAACAAACACAATGAAATATATTTTTTCGTTATGTTCAGAATGATTTTGGCGAAATTATTGCATACACAAATTTTCGCTTGTCTTATATGGCAAGAAGAGATTTGCTATTTAAGCCAAAATCGCAAGTTTTACCTAATCGGCACGACATATATATATATATATATATATATATATATAATATATATATATATATATATATATATATATATATATATATATATAATATATATATGTGTGTGTGTGTGTATAATGTCGTGTCTAATAGGCAAAACTGGTCAATTTGCAAGAACTCATCTAAAATTATGTCCTTTCTAAAATTTTCTCTTATACATTTAAAGATATATTTTTTCATTTACGTTAATGTAAAAATTTATAATTTTGCACCAAAAGAAACTTAGAAAACTTACCTAACCTTATTATAAAAAGCCCAATTTAATTTAGCCTAACCCAACTAAATATATTTTAGATACGTTTACAATAATTTAATAATAAACAAACAATGAAATATTTTTTTCGTTAGGTTCAGAATGATTTTTGCGAAATTATTGCATACACAAATTTTCGCTTGTCTTATATGGCAAGAAGAGCGTTGCTATTTAAGCCAAAATCGCAAGTTTTACCTATTCGGCACGGCATTAATATATATATATATAAATATATATATATATATATATATATATATATATATAAATATATATATATATATATATATATATATAAATATATATATATATATATAAATATATATATATATATAAATATATATATATATATATATATATATATATATTTATATATGAATACAACACTGTGACTAGCCGAGGAGTCGAACCCATGTTGTTTTGGTCCACCTCATGGTGAGCGAAAACCACATGACGCTCTAACCCACAGGACCACGCAATCCTACAAGAATCAAGCATCCAGAAGAGCTAGATGTTTTACCCTGATTCGCCTGAGGGCGATAGTCGAAAGATTACAGAGGTACATAATGGGTCCAGGGACTGGAGCGCAAAGTTTTCATAGGCGAGCAATTTACAGTGGTAATGAACTATTTACATGTTTATATCTTTCCACAATCGTTATGAGTTATTTAAGCAGACATGAATTAGGTCACACATACGCAAAAACAAAAGTGGTAATGTTTTATTTACACTGTGGAAAGTCAGGGTATTTTTCAAGAATGATTTGTAATATAACACTGTGGATAAAATACTCTGACATTTATAAGATTTATTCTTTGTGCTACTTACACTGACCTCTCATACTATATGCAACTTATACTGACCTCTCATACTATGTGCAACTTACACTGACCTCTCATACTATGTGCAACTTACACTGACCTCTCATACTATGTGCAACTTACACTGACCTCTCATGCTATGTGCAACTTACACTGACCTCTCATACTATGTGCAACTTACACTGACCTCTCATACTATGTGCAACTTACACTGACTCTCATACTATGTGCAACTTACACTGACCTCTCATACTATGTGCAACTTACACTGACCTCTCATACTATGTGCAACTTACACTGACCTCTCATACTATGTGCAACTTACACTGACCTCTCATACTATGTGCAACTTACACTGACCTCTCATACTATGTGCAACTTATACTGACCTCTCATGTTATGTGCACCTTACACTGACCTATCATACTATGTGCAACTTACACTGACCTTTCATGCTATGTGCAAGTTACAATGACCTCTCATACTAGGTGCAACTTACACTGACTTCTCATACTATGTGCAACTTACACTGACCTCTCATACTATGTGCAACTTACACTGACCTCTCATACTATGTGCAACTTACACTGACCTCTCATACTATGTGCAACTTACACTGACCTCTCATACTATGTGCAACTTACACTGACCTCTCATACTATGTGCAACTTACACTGACCTCTCATACTATGTGCAATTTACACTGACCTCTCATACTATGTGCAACTTACACTGACCTCTCATACTATGTGCAACTTACACTGACCTCTCATACTATGTGCAACTTATACTGACCTCTCATGTTATCTGCACCTTACACTGACCTATCATACTATGTGCAACTTACACTGACCTTTCATGCTATGTGCAAGTTACAATGACCTCTCATACTAGATGCAACTTACACTGACTTCTCATACTATGTGCAACTTACACTGACCTCTCATACTATGTGCAACTTACACTGACCTCTCATGTTATGTGCACCTTACACTGACCTCTCATACTATGTGCAACTTACACTGACCTCTCATACTAGGTGCAACTTACACTGACCTCTCATGCTATGTGCAACTTACACTGACCTCTCATACTAGGTGCAACTTACACTGACCCTCATACTATGTGCAACTTACACTGACCTCTCATACTATGTGCAATTTACACTGACCTTCATACTATGTGCAACTTACACTGACCTCTCATACTATGTGCAACTTACACTGACCTCTCATACTATGTGCAACTTATACTGACCTCTCATGTTATCTGCACCTTACACTGACCTATCATACTATGTGCAACTTACACTGACCTTTCATGCTATGTGCAAGTTACAATGACCTCTCATACTAGGTGCAACTTACACTGACTTCTCATACTATGTGCAACTTACACTGACCTCTCATACTATGTGCAACTTACACTGACCTCTCATGTTATGTGCACCTTACACTGACCTCTCATACTATGTGCAACTTACACTGACCTCTCATACTAGGTGCAACTTACACTGACCTCTCATGCTATGTGCAACTTACACTGACCTCTCATACTATGTGCAACTACAATGACCTCTCATACTATATGCAACTTACAATGACCTCTCATACTATGTGCAACTTACAATGACCTCTCATACTATGTGCAACTTACAATGACCTCTCATATAGTGAACTTACAATGACCTCTCATACTATATGCAACTTACAATGACCTCATACTATATGCAACAAATGACCTCTCATACTATGTGCAACTTACAATGACCTCTCATACTATGTGCAACTTACAATGACCTCTCATACTATGTGCAACTACAAGACCTCTCAATATGTGCAACTTACAATGACCTCATACTATGTGCAACTTACAATGACCTCTCATACTATGTGCAACTTACAATGACCTCTCATACTATGTGCAACTTACAATGACCCTCATACTATGTGCAACTTAAATGACCTCTCATAATATATGCAACTTACAATGACCTCTCATACTATTGCAACTTACAATGACCTCTCATACTATGCAACTTAAATGACCTTTACTATTCAACTTACAATGACCTCTATACTATGTGCAACTTACAATGACCTCTCATACTATGTGCAACTTACAATGACCTCTCATACTATGTGCAACTTACAATGACCTCATACTATATGCAACTTACAAACCTCTCATACTATGTGCAACTTACAAACCTCTCATACTATGTGCAACTTACAATGACATCTCATACTATGTGCAACTTACAATGACCCTCATACTATGTGCAACACAATGACCTCTCATACTATGTGCAACTTACAATGACCTCATACTATGTGCAACTTACAATGACATCTCATACTATGTGCAACTTACAATGACATCTCATACTATGTGCAACTACAATGACCTCCATACTATGTGCAACTTACACTGACCTCTCATACTATGCAATTACAATGACCTCTCATACTATGTGCAACTTACAATGACCTCATACTATGTGCAATTACAATGACCTTCATACTAGGTGCAACTTACACTGACCTCATACTAGGTGCAACTTACACTGACCTCTCATGCTATGTGCAACTTACACTGACCTCTCACCTATGTGCAACTTACAATGACCCTCATACTATGTGCAACTTACAATGACCTTCATACTATGTGCAACTTACAATGACCTCATACTATATGCAACTTACAATGACCTCCAACATGTGCAACTTACAATGACCTCTCATACTATGTGCAACTTACAATGACCTCATACTATTGCAACTTACAATGACTCATACTATGTGCAACTTACAATGACCCTCATACTAGTGCAACTTACAATGACCTCTCATACTATGTGCAACTTACAATGACATCTCATACTATGTGCAACTTACAATGACCTCATACTATGTGCAACTTAACTGACCTCTCATACTATATGCAACACAATGACCTCTCATACTATGTGCAACTTACAATGACCCTCATACTATGTGCAACTTACAATGACCTCTCATACTAGGTGCAACACACTGACCTCCATACTATGTGCAACTTACTGACCTCATACTATGTGCAACTTACAATGACCTCTCATACTATGTGCAACTCAAGACTCATACTATGCAACTTACACTGACCTCATGCTATCAACTACAATACCTCATTATGTGTAACTTACATGACCTATCATATAGGTGCAACTTAACTGACCTCTCATGCTATGTCAACTTACAATGACCTCTCACATGCAACTTACAATGACCTCTCATACTATTCAACTTACAATGACCTCTCATACTATGTGCACTTACAATGACCTCTCTATTGAATACAATGACCTCTCATACTATTGCAACTTACAATGACCTCTCATACTACAACTAAAGCCTCATACTATGTGCAACTTACAATGACCTCTCATACTATGTGCAACTTACAATGACCCTATCTATTAACTTACAATGACCTCTCATACTATTGCAACACAATGACCTCATACTATTAATTAAATGACCTCTCATATATGTGCAACACAGACTCATACTATGTGCCTTCAATGACCCTCTCATTGCAACAATGACCCTATACTATGTGCAACTTACAAGCCTCTCATACTATGTGCAACACAATGACCTCATACTATGTGCAACTTACAATGACCCTCATACTATCAACAATGACTCATACTATGTGCAACCAATGATCTCAATATTCAACTTACAATGACCTATCTATATCAACTTACAATGACCTCTATACTATTGCAACTTCAATGACCTATCATACATGTGCAATTACAATGACCTCTCATAATATATGCAACTTACAATGACTCTCATACTATGTGCAACTTACAATGACCTTCATACTATTAACTTACAATGACTCTATATGTGCAACTTACAATGACCCTCATACTATGTGCAACTTACAGTACCCTCATACTATGTGCAACTTACAATGACCTCTCATACTATATGCAACTTACAATGACCTCTCACTATGTGCAACTTACAATGACCTCTCATACTATATGCAACTTACAATGACCTCTCATACTATGTGCAACACAATGACCTCTCATACTATGTGCAACTTACATGACCTCTCATACTATGTGCAACTACAATGACTCTCATACTATGTGCAACTTACAATGACCTCTCAATATGTGCAACTTACAATGACTCTCATACTATGTGCAACTTACACTGACCCTCATACTATATGCAACTACAATGACCTCTCTATATGTGCAACTTACAATGACCCTCTCATGTGCAACTTACAATGACCTCTCATACTATGTGCAACTTACAATGACCTCATACTATGTGCAACTTACAATGACCTCTCATACTATGTGCAACTTACAATGACCCTCATACTATGTGCAACTTACAATGACCTCTCATACTATGTGCAACTTACAATGACCTCTCCATGTGCAACTTACAAGACCTCATACTATGTGCAACTTACAATGACCTCTCATACTATGTGCAATACAATGACCTCTCATACTATGTGCAACTTACAATGACCTCTCATAATATGTGCAACTTACAATGACCTCTCATACTATATGCAACTTACAATGACCTCTCATACTATGTGCAACTTACAATGACCTCTCATACTAGGTGCAACTTACAATGACCTCTCATACTATGTGCAACTTACAATGACCTCTCATACTAGGTGTAACTTACACTGACCTCTCATACTAGGTGCAACTTACACTGACCTCTCATGCTATGTGCAACTTACACTGACCTCTCACACTATGTGCAACTTACAATGACCGCTCATACTATGTGCAACTTACAGTGACCTCTCATACTATGTGCAACTTACAATGACCTCTCATACTATATGCAACTTACAATGACCTCTCATACTATGTGCAACTTACAATGACCTCTCATACTATATGCAACTTACAATGACCTCTCATACTATGTGCAACTTACAATGACCTCTCATACTATGTGCAACTTACAATGACCTCTCATACTATGTGCAACTTACAATGACCTCTCATACTATGTGCAACTTACAATGACCTCTCATACTATGTGCAACTTACAATGACCTCTCATACTATGTGCAACTTACAATGACCTCTCATACTATGTGCAACTTACAATGACGTCTCATACTATGTGCAACTTACACTGACCTCTCATACTATATGCAACTTACAATGACCTCTCATACTATGTGCAACTTACAATGACCTCTCATACTAGGTGCAACTTACACTGACCTCTCATACTATGTGCAACTTACAATGACCTCTCATACTATGTGCAACTTACAATGACCTCTCATACTATGTGCAACTTACAATGACCTCTCATACTATGTGCAACTTACAATGACCTCTCATACTATGTGCAACTTACAATGACCTCTCATACTATGTGCAACTTACAATGACCTCTCATACTATGTGCAACTTACAATGACCTCTCATACTATGTGCAACTTACAATGACCTCTCATACTATGTGCAACTTACAATGACCTCTCATACTATGTGCAACTTACAATGACCTCTCATACTATGTGCAACTTACAATGACCTCTCATACTATGTGCAACTTACAATGACCTCTCATACTATGTGCAACTTACAATGACCTCTCATACTATGTGCAACTTACAATGACCTCTCATACTATGTGCAACTTACAATGACCTCTCATAATATGTGCAACTTACAATGACCTCTCATACTATATGCAACTTACAATGACCTCTCATACTATGTGCAACATACAATGACCTCTCATACTAGGTGCAACTTACAATGACCTCTCATACTATGTGCAACTTACAATGACCTCTCATACTATATGCAACTTACAATGACCTCTCATACTATGTGCAACATACAATGACCTCTCATACTAGGTGCAACTTACAATGACCTCTCATACTATGTGCAACTTACAATGACCTCTCATACTATATGCAACTTACAATGACCTTTCATACTATGTGCAACTTACAATGACCTCTCATACTATGTGCAACTTACAATGACCTCTCATACTAGGTGTAACTTACACTGACCTCTCATACTAGGTGCAACTTACACTGACCTCTCATGCTATGTGCAACTTACACTGACCTCTCATGCTATGTGCAACTTACAATGACCTCTCATACTATGTGCAACTTACAATGACCTCTCATACTATGTGCAACTTACAATGACCTCTCATACTATGTGCAACTTACAATGACCTTTCATACTATGTGCAACTTACAATGACCTCTCATACTATGTGCAACTTACAATGACCTCTCATACTATGTGCAACTTACAATGACCTCTCATACTATGTGCAACTTACAATGACCTCTCATACTATATGCAACTTACAATGACCTCTCATACTAGGTGCAACTTACAATGACCTCTCATACTATGTGCAACTTACAATGACCTCTCATACTAGGTGCAACTTACAATGACCTCTCATACTATGTGCAACTTACAATGACCTCTCATACTAGGTGCAACTTACAATGACTTCGTCAGCTTGTATGACGCGATGATTTATTTACGTCATGGAAAGCTAGACAAGCAGTACCCAATAAACTGTCAAAACAACAGACATATTGGTATATAATTTCTCTTAACGATTGAGAAAAATACGAACTTAAGCATTCATCCATCATAAACACTCCATAGGAGGTAACCTTAACTACCACACACACGTACGTCCAACTTGCTTATTTTCATATTAAAATAGAAGATCCATGGAGCAGGTACCTGTTTACCCGTGAGAATACGTTAACAGATATGGTGAAGCATGACACACGCAGGTCACATCAGGTTAGGTCATATATACCGTACATTTAAACAATCGTGTCATTACGAAATCATGATTAATTATCAATGCAGCTAGAGGTGTTGGAGGACGAGCGTTGGAGGACATGTGTTGGGGGGATGGCAGGTGGTGGAGGGCAGGCAGTAGAGGACAGGTGCTGGAGGACGGACATTAGTGGACGGGTGTTGGAGAAATGACGTTGAGGACGTGTTGGAGGGCCAAGAGATGAAAAGCAGCAGCTCCTAGAAACTACTCCGTCCCCGGCTGGTTATCCAGATAGGAGTACGATGGCACATTGATAATATCGACTATAGGCTCCAGCTTGTAGTAAGGCAAATCCACTACCTTTTCTCCCTGGGCACTGAGACTCTTGCGGAAGTCGCTGTTGAAAGGACGTACCTGCAGTTTCTCTCCTCGATGTATGGTCGTCTCGCTAGAGTTGGAAACCGGGATAGATAAGATGCTTTTAAATTTTTATTAATAAAACACTAATATATATATATATATATATATATATATATATATATATATATATATATATATAATATATATGTGTGTGTATGTGTGTGTGTGTGTGTGTGTGCGAGCGCTGTGCCGAATAGGTAAAACTTAAGATTTATTGGACCTTTGACTCTCTGAAACTGTCATTCTATTTCGGGAAATATTCGAAAAAAAAAATTTTTTTATGAAAATGTTAAGAATATTTTTCTGATTGTTTAAGTCCCAAAAAATTTGCGATAAGTACTTACCGAGATATAGAGGCGTAAAGTTGGTAAAAATGAGCCGCATATGGCAACAGCGGTGAATGCCACTCACCCGGTAAACTTTGGTTTACTTCCTTTCATAAGTTTCTTGTGTTTTTTCACTATTATATTTTTTTACGTATCTTATGTGGCCTCTGAGACCAAAGTAAGGTGCAATGTATATATATATATATATATACACTCGCTGTATGCAACACAATAATCGCACAAACATTAGTATCATTATATTGTTTACAAAACTTTGTTTACACCAACCAACAATAAAAAAAATTGTTTATTACTATTGTTCTATAATATATATACACATATATAATGACTGGACACTTTCCATCAACTGCAATTAGCACTTCAAAGCTCCAAGCTATGTGTGTACTCACCTATTTGTATTCACCTATTTGTGGTTGCAGGGGTCGACTCATAGCTCCTGGCCCCGCCTCTTCACTGATTGCTACTAGGTATTCTCTCTCCCTGCTCCATGAGCTTTATCAAACCTCGTCTTAAAACTATGTATGGTTCCTGCCTCCACTACGTCACTTTCTAGACTATTCTACTTCCTGACAACTCTATGACTGAAGAAATACTTCCTAACATCCCTTTGACTCATAGGAGTCTTCAACTTCCAACTGTGACCCCTTGTTTCTGTGTTCCCTCTCTGGAACATCTCGTCTCTGTCCACCTTATCTATTCCTTGCAGTATTTTATATGTCGTTATCATGTCTCCCCTAACCCTCCTGTCCTCTAGTGTCATCAGGCCGATTTTCCTTAACCTTTCTTCGTTGGACAATCCCCTTAGCTCTGGGACTAGTCTTGTTGCAAACCTCTGCACTTTCTCAAATTTCCTGACGTGCTTGACCAGGTGTGGGTTCCAAACTGGTGCTGCATACTCCAGTATGGGCCTGACGTATATGGTGTACAGAGTCTTGAACGATTCCATAGTGAGGTATTGGAACGCTATTCTTAGGTTTGCCAGCCGCCCGTATGCTGCAGCACTTATCTGATTGTTGTGTGCCTCAGGAGATGTGCACGATATTATACTCACCCCAAGATCTTTTTCCTTGACTGAGGTTTCCAGTCTTTGGCCACCTAGATTATACTCTGTCTGCGGTCTTCTTTGCCTTTCCCCGATCTTCATGACTTTACATTTGGCAGGGTTAAATTAAAGGAGCCATTTACTGGACTAGGTTTGTAGCCTGTCTAGGTCTCTTTGTAGTACTACCTGATCCTCAACTGATTTAATTCTTCTCATTAACTTCACATCATCTGCAAACAGGGACACTTCTGAGTCTATCCCTTCCGTTATGTCCTTCATATATAACAAAAACAGTACAGGTCCTAGGACTGACCCTTGTGGAACCCCACTCGCCACAGGTGCCTACTCTGACACCTCGTCACGTACCATGACTCGTTGTTGCCTCCCTGTCAGATATTCTCTGATCCATTGCAGTGCCTTTCCTGTTACGTGTGCCTGATCCTCTAGCTTTTGCATTAACCTCTTGTGAGGAACTGTGTCGAGCGCCTTCTTCAAGTCCAAGAAAATGCAGTCTATCCACCCCTCTCTCTCGTGTCTTACTTCTGTTACCTTGTCATAAAACTCCAGTAGGTTTGTGACACAGGATTTTCCTTCCCTGAAACCGTGCTGGTTGTCGTTTATAAGCTTGTGTCTTTCTAGGTTTTCCACCACTCTCCTCCTGATGATCTTCTCCATGACTTTGCATACTATACACGTCAGTGACACAGGTCTGTAGTTTAATGCCTCGTGTCTGTCTCCTTTCTTAAAATTGGGACTACATTTGCCATCTTCCACACCTCAGGTAGTTGCCCAGTTTCAATGGAAGTGTTGAAGATTTTTGTTAATGGCACACTT
>WNWK01003687.1:0-15000 GCA_009830355.1 Cherax destructor
TTTTTTTTTTTTACCAATAGGTATATTTTATTACATAATTATATAATTAAGTTATATGATTCTGTTGATAGATAATATGATGGGGATTTATTTTGAGGTAGAGGGGAAAGATGAATCTTTGGCAGGAGCCTTTTGTTTAGACTTTTAAATTGCGCTATTATCAGCAAGGAAATATTCGTGGATGATGGTGATCGCGGACCATCAACAAGAGAAAACTGTCATAGGGATTCACCACCACACATTAGCCCTCCTTTTCTGGTGTCATCAGTGGTATACTCACCTCAGTATTCGACCGAAAAATCCAGCTGTGAAGGTGAACTTTTTCGACAACAAAGCTACGTGATTGTTGATATATCACAGGTATACAATACCGACAAGTTGATGAATTAGACTCATGTGCAATACTTTGCTACGTATCTTTTTTTTAGACGATCCACCATCCAGTGGCTTTACCAATACAATACAGGAACGTAAAAGGAAGACTGTAGAAGATGAGGTAATCAGTCCCTAAGCCTAGGAGCAGATGTTGAGCACTTGTCTTACTCATCAAAATAGTGATTATTTACAGTTAATCTCTATGCCTAATCCCTTAGGTATAGTGACTAACTCATCGAGACTTGGTTAATCACTGATGTGGATCATTCCCCTAAGGAGACCGAGGCCGTCACTAACCTGGGAGACCAGCCATCACATTTCTAGGTAATTACTCCAACACCTCCAATGATAACTATCTCAGAATATATTTTGTTTACCTTGCTACACCTTTGTATTTTGGTGGGGCGGACCTTTATGAAAGGGGCGATTCTTGGGTAAGTTTAAGCCCCAAGTACAGGAGTTCTGGACAGGGGAAGATGTAGGTAGGGAAGTCTGGAGCGGGGAGATTTGGACGGAAAAGACATGGGCAAGGGAGTCCTGGACAAGGAAGTCCTTGAGATGAAGGTAGGAAGAAGTTCCGCGTAACGGGCAAGTAGTCACTGCCTTCATCTTAACTCGTGGACGTCAGCTGCTAATCTGAAGTTAGTTTACTAAAGTTTGTATTCCCACCTGCACTTAACTGACGTTTATATTCCCACTTCCACTTTACTGTCCTTGGTTTTCCAACACAAACACATTCAAACATTACTAATCTTCTGAGCATTTTTCAAGCAAGGAAATTGTCATAATACATTGCAACATCATAGCATTTTGATGTATGTTTTGAAGCATAATGCATTGAAGCATCATAATACTTTGGGTGCATCGGAAAAAACTTTTGAAACATTGTAATATTTTGAAGCATGATAATACTGTACGGAATATTGAGCTATTATAATATTTTGAAGCATTGGGAAACGTTTGAAACATATTTTGAAGCATCTTAATATTGCTATCGCCAGCTTTTTCTGGAGGTATCTTTCGTGCAATAGCCAGATAAACTCTTGCAACGGCCATGTTTGCAGAAGTTTGAGATCTCACAATACCACAGAACAATGGGAAGGGCTCTAATGGCCCTTCTCAGGGTTGTGGAACTACTGCGCACTCTGGCAAGATAACCTCTGCTCGTTTACTTGTTTGCAGAGTGAAGGCTAGTTGGTGCGGGAGCTGGCCATACAGCACCCATGTTTACTTTACTTGCCAACACCTGTCTAATGAAGCGCTCTTGATATCAGGAGCTGGTCAGCCTTGATGGTAGGCTGAGGAAGGGGGTGACTGTAGCTCTAGTCAGCGTGAAGGATATCAGGAGCTGGTCAGTCTTGATGATAGGCTGAGGAAGGGGTTGACTGTAGCTCTAGTCAGCGTGAAGGATATCAGGAGCTGGTCAGTCTTGATGGTAGGCTGAGGAAGGGGGTGACTGTAGCTCTAGTCAGCGTGAAGGATATCAGGAGCTGGTCACCCTTGGTGGTAGGCTGAGGAAGGGGGTGACTGTAGCTCTAGTCAGCGTGAAGGATATCAGGAGCTGGTCAGTCTTGATAGCAGCACAGGATATACTCAGAGTAGTGTGTCTCAGTGTATATACTCTACACAGACAGTTTTACATTAATCCCCATTTTAGGGATTAAAATATTCTTAACTGGTGGGGAAAAAGTTACATGCAGCCTTAATGACCTTTAAGTAGTCGATAGGCAATAAACTAGCTGACACTATGTTGGGCTCTAAAGATACAACAAGACTACTTGCGACAACTAGTCACATGTGTTGAATAAAACACATGTGCAGCAACACTCGCACATGTCTTACTTATCAACCTGTCAGTATTATCTAACATCAACAATACGATAGTCATATATGGTTAAAATACATAGTCAGGAGCAGAGGCTCGACCCCTGCAACCACAAATAGGTAGCTAATTCGCCCGTCTAGATATAACTAGAACATAGTGACTAGTTACTTTACATCACTAGCGCACACAATACATTAAGACTTTCCTTTAGAATAAGCGCCACATACAATTTATCTTCCGTATTGTGTGATTTGTATTAATCAGGGCCCCTCAAGGAAGGTTCCTTGACGCTGGTGAGGGGCTCTTGATCTAGGAAATTGGATCTGGGCTCCAGTTCCCTGAATTAAGTCTGAATACCTTCCACATCAACCCCCCCCCCCCACAAGCTCTGTATAATCCTACGGGTTTAGCGCTTCCCTCTTGATTATAATGGTAATATTAATTAGGGATTTTTTCTTCTCGGGAATTGGAGAATTATGACCATGAATGATGTCTTGGGAATTTTCCTTGAGGAAATTCGATACTGACATTCTATCAACAGAATTCGAGATCACTGCTCTGTATTAGGCGGGCGCGCCTAATACAGAGCAGTTTGTAGAATTTCCTACATAGTAGAAAGACTCAAGAGGGAGATTGGTTCAATCTTATTTGTCCTGAAGATCCCGCTCATCCATTCTTAGGCTAGAGTTGTGGGATCAGCCTTCTCTATCCTACATCACTCATCCCCCACTCCGTCCCTACTAAGACTTGGGTTGTGGGATCACTCATCCCCCACTCCGTCCCTACTAAGACTTGGGTTGTAGGATCACTCATCCCCCACTCCGTCCCTACTAAGACTTGGGTTGTGGGATCATCCCCCACTCCGTCCCTACTAAGACTTGGGTTGTGGGATCACTCATCCCCCACTCCGTCCCTACTATGACTTGGGTTGTGGGATCACTCATCCCCCACTCCGTCCCTACTAAGACTTGGGTTGTGGGATCACTCATCCCCCACTCCGTCCCTACTAAGACTTGGGTTGTGGGATCACTCATCCCCCACTCCGTCCCTACTAAGACTTGGGTTGTGGGATCACTCATCCCCCACTCCGTCCCTACTAAGACTTGGGTTGTGGGATCACTCATCCCCCACTCCGTCCCTACTAAGACTTGGGTTGTGGGATCACTCATCCCCTACCCACATCACTTATCCCCCACTCCTCCATTAAACTCTTTTATCGTTTTTCATTATGCAGACTTTTGTGGTCTTCTGCGACCTCAAAGATTGGTGGTGGTGGGGGTGGGGGTGGGAAGTTGACCTTCTTCTTTATTACAGAACTTAGAAATAAGCTGTGTTCTCGATATTATAAATGACTTAGTGACTGATTACCTCAAACTCTACACATCTTCAAACTTTTTTCTCTGTATTGGACTGATGTAGCCACTGGTTGGCGAAACATCTTTACACTGAAGTTACCCAAGTGTTGGCCAAGCGTCTCATTCATTAAGGACGCCGTGAGTGGTGTACACTTACTGTGATCTGTACACATGTTCCTCCAAAGGGAAACGGAGAAGTAATACTCTGTCATTCAGTTGAATCTCAGCAAGTCTGTATAAACCCAAGCAGCTCCTCTTAAATTCTGCCTCCTCAGTAAAACATTTCATTAAAGACAGATACATACAGCAGAACAATCATATATTGGGCGAAACGTTGTCGTAATAAAACTTATTACGTGCACCTTTGTGCATTGATGTTGGTAGTACTGTCTTTAAGTAAACTTTTATTGTTTGCTTATGTTATCATTTGCTTGGTTTTCATACTCTGTATATACTTAATGCATGTGTGTACTTACTGGGCTGTGTTTGCGAGGGTCGAATCTCGGCTATTTGTTCTCCCCCTTTGGCCCTATTACATTATAAGAAGTGTGAGGAACAGTAAGAAGTGTGAGGAATAATGGAAAGAGCGAGGTTGTGCCATACAAAGTGTGAGGTACTATGAGTGAGGAATCATAAGTGCAAGGAACTAGAAGCGTGAGGTACCAAAACAATACCAGCTGTTAATCCAGGATTATTCTCAGGAGGCTTATGCAAGGCGAAGGTCGAGCCAGTCATCCAGCAGTCACAGCAGGAACAAATCCTAGAGAAAACTAGGCACGAGGAGGCCAGCCATCCAGGCTCTGAGTACCGTGATATTCCTCCCAGACACGTAATAGTAACTCCAGCTCTACTAGAAGGAAACCTTCAAAGTTGTCGTAGCTACTGAATCCATAGATTTAAATCTTGGTGAAATCCATACTGCCATACTGAAGTCTCCCAGCTCAGATTGACAGATTTCATTACTTAATGAATACAACTCATCTTGTGTGATAGAATATGACGGGAATATAATTAGCTTTTATTCCCAGTTTAGTAGCCACATAGAATCGGGTAGCAGTGCATAACTGATGTATGTAATTTTGTTGATAAAGAAAAGAAAAGAATCCTCTTTGAATGTTGGTCCTGTCCCCGGAGGTGTCATGTTGGTGAGGCTATTGTTTGAGAGTGAGGCGGTGAGAGTGGTGTTGATACTCACCCCCTGGCAGGAAACACCTGTACAGATGTCACCACCACACCATACGATATATCACACATCTACTCTAGGTGGTGTAGCGTGTCACACATCTACTCTAGTGGTGTAGCGTATCACACATCTACTCTAGTGGTGTAGCGTATCACACATCTACTCTAGGTGGTGTAGCGTATCACACATCTACTCTAGTGGTGTAGCGTATCACACATCTACTCTAGTGGTGTAGCGTATCACACATCTACTCTAGTGGTGTAGCGTATCACACATCTACTCTAGTGGTGTAGCGTATCACACATCTACTCTAGTGGTGTATCGTTTCACACATCTACTCTAGGTGGTGTAGCGTATCACACATCTACTCTAGTGGTGTAGCGTATCACACATCTACTCTAGTGGTGTAGCGTATCACACATCTACTCTAGTGGTGTAGCGTATCACACATCTACTCTAGTGGTGTAGCGTATCACACATCTACTCTAGTGGTGTAGCGTATCACACATCTACTCTAGTGGTGTAGCGTATCACACATCTACTCTAGTGGTGTAGCGTATCACACATCTACTCTAGTGGTGTAGCGTATCACACATCTACTCTAGTGGTGTAGCGTATCACACATCTACTCTAGTGGTGTAGCGTATCACACATCTACTCTAGTGGTGTAGCGTATCACACATCTACTCTAGGTGGTGTAGCGTATCACACACCTACTCTAGTGGTGTAGCGTATCACACACCTACTCTAGTGGTGTAGCGTATCACACACCTACTCTAGGTGGTGTAGCGTATCACACACCTACTCTAGGTGGTGTAGCGTATCACACACCTACTCTAGTGGTGTAGCGTATCACACACCTACTCTAGGTGGTGTAGCGTATCACACATCTACTCTAGTGGTGTAGCGTATCACACACCTACTCTAGGTGGTGTAGCGTATCACACATCTACTCTAGTGGTGTAGCGTATCACACACCTACTCTAGGTAGGTGTAGCGTATCACACACCTACTCTAGGTAGGTGTAGCGTATCACACACCTACTCTAGGTGGTGTAGCGTATCACACACCTACTCTAGGTGGTGTAGCGTATCACACACCTACTCTAGGTGGTGTAGCGTATCACACACCTACTACGTAGAATTTCATCATATGTTTAATAACTTACCGAAGCTTTGAGAAGAGGTACAAAGGAATGGACTGGAAACTATCACAGTGGTGTTTAAAGTGCAGCAGAAGGAACATGAGAAGAGGCAGAGTCATCTGTGTAGAAATAGGATTAAAGGCGTGCCGCTGAATGTTCATATAAGTGAAGCGCTAAACCCGTATTGGTCACTCAGTACGTGTAGCTGAGCCTGGAGTCTTTTTATTCAACAAATCTGGATACATCTGCAGAGTGCTGCTACCCTATTCTATATAATATCTACACAGTGGGAACAAGAGGTAGGTATGTTTCCCTGTCACATCCCACTGGGGCTCAATACAGTGTTGAAATCTGTCAGCCTGAGCTGGGAGTCTTCAGTGGAGCAATGAGGTTATCGAGAGGAGGAAGCTAGAGGGGATCAGACATTTTTCAGGATCAAAGATTTTGTCTGGGGTCAGAGGTGACCCCAGGGAGGTCAAAAACCAGCCGTCAGGTCGCAGAGTTTGAGCCACTTCTCACTTCCAGAGGGATAAGAGCCAACGAGGAAGTGAAATCCTCTCGATAAAAGGATGTTTTGGAATCGAGTCCAAACTTCGACGTTTAATGGCCGCGCAAAGTGGCAAGTTTAACTTGTTAATGGAAGTTAGTTGGGAGAATTTTATTTATTTAACCATGTAGGGAAGAAATTCGTCTACCAGATGGGACATATTATGTGTAACCATCAAATAGGGATATAACTTTCTCAAGAAGGTAAAGAAAGGTGGAAGCAGCGATTTGTCTATATCACTCTTTTTGTTTCCTGGTGGAAGGGATTCTGCCGAGCCGTGAGTTACTGTCTTGAGATGACCCACATCACCACCACCACATCACCACCACCACATCACCACCACCACATCACCTGATTCTCAACTTGAGTGTCTTTCCTACTTTCATGTTTTTCTTTCTTAGCAGTGAAGTTTGTTGTCACAGTGCATTCCCCCCCTCCCTCTTTATTAAGAAGAGGGGGGACCTTGATGCTGGTGAAGGGCTCTTTAGTACAAGGAATTGAAGCTGCCTTCCCCTTCCATCAAAACTATTTACCTTCCATTGCCAGGGGCCGTCCAAGCCATACGGGCATAACGCTTTACATTGAATATAATTGAGAATACACTGACTTCTTGCCTCAAAACCTGTTGTCCAGTCAGTCCGCGTGTCCACCTGCTAGTGTGTATTATATGTCGTAATTTATATATAAGGCAATTTATGTAGATATATCATGTAGCACTCACTGAAGACCTAATTAGCTACTAACCGGTGTATGTCAACTTTGTGTGGGTGTGTGTGTCTGCCACTGCAAGACGCTGGTATCTTGGTACCAGGGATGCCTTCAGCAACTCTCTTTTCTTTAGCATGACCTTCACTAGTGGGTCCAACTCACCTGTGACCTCATGTCCAAGATGCTACACCTCATCTTCCTCTGGCCACGTACTTTTCCTATAGGCTAAGAGACTCGTATTGCTCCTCATACCACCTCTACACTTTGTCTACTTCGTCTAACACTAACGCTGATGCCTCTAGGATTCTTATTATTCCCTGTATTCGACTAACGAAGCATGCATCGCGAGCGAAACCTTTTCGTCTTTAAAGATTTCTGGTGTTGCCAATGTGTCTTAATTATCAACCCACGGATTTTCGTTGCCAGTCACGAACGTTCATAGGACAGCCAGCCATGAAAACTCTCTGCCACCCACGGACGCTCACATCTAGTCACAGACTCAAACAACCAGCCACGGACGCTTGCAGTGACAAATTGGCTCGCAAACTGGACTGCCAAGAGCATTACAAGGCCAGGATGGGGACGGCAACTCTTCACTGTCAAGAGCGTCCTCTCCGGCCACGATGAATGGACACCACTAAACCCCGTCCACCAGCAAAGGAGGGTCGCTGCGTCCCCCTCGCATCCAGCCTAGTATTGCTTGCTGCGTCCCCCCGTCCTAAAAGAATAATAAAATACATGATAACTCCATGGAGAGAAAACGAACATGTCACATTAAAATATTCACGGTGGGATCAGGGATGGTCCGCAGTGGGTCGCTGGAGATATGGACGGTGGGATTAGGGATGGTCCGCAGTGGGTTACGGGAGATAAGGACGGTAGGTTCTGTGATAGTTCTCAGTGGGTCGAGAGATATATGGAAGGTGGGTTCGGGTCGCGAAATTTAGTGTTTTAAAAAAAGTTACGTAAGCAGACACTAAGACACGTTGGAAAACGTTTCGGTACTGGTCACTTTGAAGTGACCAAGGTCTCAGGGCCGAAACGTGCCCTAGTGTTTGCTAATGTGTGTTTCTAAAACACCTGTAGGTATCAGTTACCAAGGTTCATACCTGAGTGTAACGTCTTCATGGTAGAAAACCCAGTGAAAATCAGGGGTGCGGTGGGAACAATAAGAGAACACTGTATCAACATCCGTGGTCCCAGACTATTAAACAACCTACCAGAAGATATCAGAAACACTGCTGGAACAAGTGTAGAAGTCTTCTAGAGAAAACTGGACAAGTATCTTCAAGTGCCAGATCAACCAGGCAGTGATGGATATATGGAGCAGCGGGCCTCCAGCAGCAACAACCTGGTTGACCAGGCTAGCACCAGACGAGCCTGGCCCATGGCCGGGCTCCGAGAGTAGTAAGACTCTCGAAACTTATCAAAGGTAGCATGTTCACTCATACGCGAGTATTACTGTTCAATAAACTCGCTCCTCGGATCAAAGTTAGAAAGGTTATTTTCTCCCTCATCCTACTTCCGTTTTCCTAATTCTTTCCCTCCTTTTAATTCCCCTTTCCCTTCGCCTTGTTAATTTTAATTCTATTTTCCCCTCCCTCATATGTTTTTACCTTTTTGGTTTCCGCAGTCCTCTCTCCTCCTACCCATGATTCCTTCCCTGTTTCTTATTTTTTTTCCAGTCTTTCCTGCCTTTTCTTTTATCTCCCCGTCCTCTTTTCACCCTACCTTCTATCCTCTTTCCACCCTACCTTCCATCCTCTTTCCACCCTACCTTCCATCCTCTTTCCACCCTACCTTCCATCCTCTTTCCACCCTACCTTCTATCCTCTTTCCACCCTACCTTCTATCCTCTTTCCACCCTACCTTCTATCCTCTTTCCACCCTACCTTCTATCCTCTTTCCACCCTACCTTCTATCCTCTTTCCACTCTACCTTCCATCCTCTTTCCACCCTACCTTCCATCCTCTTTCCACTCTACCTTCCATCCTCTTTCCACTCTACCTTCCATTCCTACTTTCCCGTCCTCCAAATTCGCATCGCTGCTCTTATTACAGAAATCTGTTTTTCCGTTCTCGTTATATCACTCATTTCAGCATCTCTAGCTGTCTGCAGTGCTTATCTCTCTCGTTTGTTATCGGCCATATGGAGAGACTGAGAGGGAGACGCCGCTATTGTGAAGGACTTACGCCCTGTTGCCCCCGTCTCTGGCCTAAAAGACCCTTAACCCATTTTCTTCAGTGTTTCCCTCTGCGACTGTCTTAATAATTTCTGTTAAAATACTTTCTCAAGTCTTAAACCCTTTCACCCTCTTTCCCATCCCCACCTCTACCTTTCTGTCTTTCTCCTTCCCATCTCTGTTTCACTCCCTGTTCCTTTCCCTTCCTCTCCTCTCGTTCCCTCTTCCTCCTCGAAGCGGTTTCATGTCTCAGTCTTTTCTTTAGGCGTTTGTGAAGTTGATGCGACCTGCCGGTCTCCTCGACGAGTTTCCACTTTGACCTTAACTTCTCGACCTCCCGTCCTTCCTTGTGAGGTGAAGTGGCACTTGACTCAAACTCTTCGCTCTGTCATTCTTTGCTATATTGTGCAACTTGGCCACCTCCAATACTCAGACTAGCGATCTTCTTCATGAGGTGAGATGACGCTAGGAACTGTCTCTCGCAATGCTCTTGTTTCTGTTGTCCTGGTAGGGCCCCAGAGCTCGGCCTTACGTTCTTACATGGAAAAAAAAAGAGACAAATGCAGTATAATGCTATCCTTTATTGACAACGTTTCGCACACACAGTGGGCTTTATCGAATCACCAACCATATGTTGCACGAGTAACTTTAAAGGTTTTCAAAACCCATTTACATCACACAAGTTTCACCCACTATGAGGGCGAAACGTTTTCAATAAAGGATCGCATTATACAGCATTTTCTCTTTTTTTTCCATTGTGTCAGTATTTTATATCATTCCCCTCCATCGTTGTTACATGGAGTGACACTTAGCCCCATCTAAGCCAGCTATAAACTTCACCCTCTCTGGTGAAACATTGCACCTTTGTAGAGCGAAACAGTTGACAAATAAGATAACTGAAGCTTAAACTTGGAGAAGCTTTTAAAAGACGAAGGTTGAGCAAAGATAAGAGCGAGAAGGATTGGGTTTGATTAGGATCTGCCTAAGATGGGTTATTGATGATAATTTCTCGGGTAGCTTTAGAAAAAGGACGAATAAATATGTGGGTGTGAATGGTTGGTCTTGAGAAGGATCTTCCACGTACGGGCCAGTAGGAATGCTTCAGTGTTCCTCCATTCTTATAAGAGCATGAGTAGAAGTTAAGGTAATGAGTCCCTCAGCTTAGCGTAATCTTGTAATAATGTTGGTAGAATTACCGACGGTATGTTAGGTAAAAAGGTCACAAGTGCAACTAATGTGACATTTTATTGTGGCAACGTTTCGCTCTCCAGGAGCTTTGTCAAGCCGTTACAAGCACTACAGGGACACACTGTACCTATATATACCCCTCTGTATCCCTGTAGTGTTTATAACGGCTAGACAAAGCTCATGGAGAGCAAAACGTTGCCACAGTAAAATGTCACATTAGGTGCATTCGTGTCTTTTTACCTAACATAGCGTAATCTCGATGACTCTGAATCACAGGTAGGACGATGTAGTGCAGCAGGTGAAGACGTTGTCACTGGTCGGCGGGATTGCCCAGTGGAAGTAGGTCATACCCGAGGGTTGGTCCAGACGCTGCAACATCATTGTATCTTCATGCAGTACTACGGTATTGAACATGGAGGAACACTGCAACAGGCCAGATGACCCATACTTGGCAGATCCTCAAACCCCATCACACACACACATGACCAACCTATTCCTAAAGCTACTCAGAGAATTAGATTCACTAACGCATGCTTGGAGGGTTCTCAAATTCAACCCTTCCCACCCATATATTTATTCAACCTATTCTCAAAGCTGTAGTAATACGATTGCAAACAAACCATACCACGGGTGGGGATAGAACCCGCGATGAGAGAGTCATAAAACTCCAGACCGACGCGCAAGCCACTGCAAGCCAACTTCTTGTAGCCAGCTGGCCCAGTGGCTAGCGTGTCGGTGTGGTGTTTTATGACTCTGATCGCGGGTTCTATCCCCACCCGTGGTATGGTTTATTCTCAAAGATACCCTAAGCATTGGCTTCAATAACCCCAATAAACGTGTCTGTGAAGTCCCACTCATATCCAACCCTTCTCACTTATTTGTTTAACTTATTTTTTTAAAGCTCCCTAAGGTTGTAGCTTCCATGACCTTACTTGGCAGTGTGTTCCACTCATCGACAATTTATTCCTGAACCAGTACGTTCCTACGTCATATATAAATCTAAAATTATCTAATTTAAATTCATAATTTCGAGTCCTCTCTTGATTGGATATCCTCTCTTCCCTTTGCCTCAGTCTTGCCACCAGGGAGGTGCTATCAGACAGGTGCCACCAGGCAGGTGCGCGAGACAGGTGCCGCCAGATAAGTGAGGCGGGCACTCACCTTAGTGGGGGGGGGTGAAGGGGGAAGGGAGGATGGTGTCAGTGGCGCCGTTTGCAAATGTCGCGATCAATGACTTGACTCGTTATCGATTGGCTCTGATATAATATTGACGAAGCCTGTGGCCCGCCCAACGTGAAACTGCGTCACTCTCCCTAAACCCTCTGTTTCTTCCTGGTCGCCTGAATTAAAAAATGTAAATATAAGAACATAAGAAAGGAGGAACACTGTAGCAGGCCCTCTGGCCCATACTAAGCAGGTCCTTCTGAAACCCAAACCCTCAAGCAAAAATATTTGTGGAAAAAGACACGTACAGTTCAAGACATTAGAGGAAACGTTTCGCCACTAGTAGCTTTTTCAGTCGAGAACTGTAGATCTTGTCAGTATCACCATTCTATTTTTCAAAAATATTTGTCCAACTCATTTTCATTGTTACATCTATCCATATGTACTCCTGTTAACCCCCTGTCAATCCCAAGTACCCATGTCTTAGGTATATCAAGTTCTTGCGCTACCGTCCACAGGACGGATATGAGATGCACAATAAACTAGCCGCTCAGGCGGCAAAATCTAGATCGCCTGATTCACGAGTCTCTTACGGTTGTTCTTACTTTAGTCCACAGAGTTTCGTCGCATGAAAGTAGTGAAAAATACTTGAGCAGAACGCACCTTTCACTTCTCCATAAAGCACAAGACGTGGGCGTAAAATCGCCATTCCCTTTGTTGGGGAATTTCTGATTCTCTCGGAGTCAAGCGGTCGTGAATGGGACATAAATACTCAAAATGTGAAACTTATGCCTTCCATTTTTGACCTTCCACGATAATATAGCGTGTCCCGTAGCTCATGAGGTCGAGCCTTCCAACCCTGACTCTTGTATGTCTGTCTGGTTCTGTCTTTGTGACTGTCTCTTTCTGTCTCTTTCCCTGTCGTCAGGTCGAGCCTTTCGCTTCCTCATTATTTTTATGTCTGTTTCTGTATTTCTTCCTGTCTTTCATGAGGTCGGGCCTTTCGCTTCTGACTTTTCTGTCTTTCTGTCTCTCTCCATTTCTCCCTGTATTTCGTCTCTCTCTTTCGTGTATCTAACTCCCTAGACTTAGGAAATCATACATAGATTGCGACAATCCTCTTCACTCACCGTATGCACGAAGTTGGAGGGTTTTTTCCCCCCAGCATTACTGACTGCAGTAAAATTTATAGAGGGAAAAATGTCAAGGTTTTCCAGTTTAGATGGAAATGAACTGGAATTGATTAGTTTTTATTTACAGGATAAAATGCGAGATTAGAAAATCAGATCCTGCGTAGTAGTCTTTTATGTCTAGTCTTAGGATTTGATAACTTACTTGTACAGCGATGCTCTCAAAACTCTACTATTCGGATTATGGGGAAATTATGCTTACATTTTTATAAAGTAAGAGGAGAGAAAAACAGTTTGTTGAAGATTGTATTTTTTTTTTTTTTTAGTTAGTGCGAAAGAGAGAGAAAGCGAAAGAGTATGGGAGGGACCAGAGAAGTTTGATTTTCCATTCCCGTCCTCTCTTCTCTTTTTCTCTCTCTCTCTCTCTCTCTCTCTCTCTCTCTCTCTCTCTTCTCTCTCTCTCTCTCTCTCTCTCTCTCTTTCTCTCCTTTCTCTCTCTCTTTCTCTCTTCTTTCTCTCTTTCTCTCTCTCTTTCTCTCTCTTCTCTCTCTCTTTTTCTCTCTCTCTCTCTCTCTCTCTCTCTCTCTCTCTCTCTCTCTCTCTCTCTCTCTCTCTCTCTCTCTCTCTCTCTCTCTCTCCCTCTCCCCCTCCCTCTTTTCCTGCCTTCAGTTCCACTTAAAACTGAGTTGTTTTTGTTGATGCTGACCACGTCATTACAGAAATAGGATGAAGTGCTAGAGTGATGGGTCACTCAGACAAGGTGGTTGCGGTGGTGTGGGGGTCGTCCTGTAATAAGGGAATCGAGGTCGTTCCTGTGGTGCTCGGAGTATTTTATCACCAGGGTTGGCTTGATCAGGAATTTCGTGAACATGGCTCAGGGTTTTCCTACACAGAGCTAAAAAGTCGACAAGGGTTCTGTACACTATGTAACAGTAGCGTACAAAATCATCTTTCTGGAACACTACAAAACTCGGTGTTCTAAAGAAATAGTGTGGGAACAGTTACCTTACTTTGTGTCGAATTCGGGGGTCCCCGCGGCCCTGTCACAGACCAGGCCTTCCAGCTGATGGCCTGATGGACCAGGCTGTCTACAGTGGTCCACCTGGTCCTACGCCCTACGTAAGGGACCGCACTCCTACCTACAGTGGTCTGCCAGGTCCTTCAGGTCCTACGCCCTACATGAGTGACAACACATTTACCTACAGTGGTCTACCAGGTCCTACACACTGCAGGAGTGACCACACTCCTACCTACAGTGGTCTACCAGGTCCTACACACTGCAGGAGTGACCACACTCCTACCTACAGTGGTCTACCAGGTCCTACACATTGCAGGAGTGACCACACTCCTACCTACAGTGGTCTACCAGGTCCTACACACTGCAGGAGTGACCACACTCCTACCTACAGTGGTCTAACAGGTCCTACAGGTCCTAAACGCTGCAGGAGTGACTGCCAAGTCCTGTGGTTCACCTTTAAGTTATTTTTAAAGGCTTAAACCAAAGATAAAAGAAAAAAAAGTAAAGAGAAACTAACATTTAACTTTTCTAAGTCTAGTTGATGTAGCCAACCTCCAGCAGGGCAAGTGTTGCTTTCTAGCTCTGGAGTCACTATTACTCTCACCTCCAGCAGGACAAGTGTTGCTTTCTAGCTCTGGAGTCACTATTACTCTCACCTCCAGCAGGGCAAGTGTTGCTTTCTAGCTCTGGAGTCACTATTACTCTCACCTCCAGCAGGGCAAGTGTTGCTTTCTAGCTCTGGAGTCACTATTGCTCTCACCTCCAGCAGGGTAAGTGTTGCTTTCTAGCTCTGGAGTCACTATTACTCTCACCTCCAGCAGGGCAAGTGTTGCTTTCTAGCTCTGGAGTCACTATTGCTCTCACCTCCAGCAGGGTAAGTGTTGCTTTCTAGCTCTGGAGTCACTATTACTCTCACCTCCAGCAGGGCAAGTGTTGCTTTCTAGCTCTGGAGTCACTATTACTCTCACCTCCAGCAGGGCAAGTGTTGCTTTCTAGCTCTGGAGTCACTGTTACTCTCACCTCATTTTTTATATAATTCTAGCAGTTATATTAAGGAATTTTCTAACTTCCCGCAAAGTAATAATAAAGCAGTTAGCATTAGATTTATTTACTGCAGAGAACACTGAATTGTGTCGCCCTCATTGTTTAATGTAGCTTTATGACATTATTGTTCGCACGCA
>WNWK01003687.1:20000-25000 GCA_009830355.1 Cherax destructor
AGATCATGGTTTAATGTTTCCGAGAGATCATGGTTTAATGTTTCCGAGGAGATCATGGTTTAATGTTTCCGAGGAGATCATGGTTTAATGTTTCCGAGGAGATCATGGTTTAATGTTTCCGAGGAGATCATGGTTTAATGTTTCCGAGGAGATCATGGTTTAATGTTTCCGAGGAGATCATGGTTTAATGTTTCCGAGGAGATCATGGTTTAATGTTTCCGAGGAGATCATGGTTTAATGTTTCCGAGGAGATCATGGTTTAATGTTTCGTAGGAGAAGCTCTGGGATTTTAAATGTGAAGAGGCCCACGGCGGATAGTTTCACTGGTCTGTAAGTGATGCATTTATATTTGCATGAGAGCCAGTTTTCGCTTGAACTATTCAGTGCCACCGGGGGGACGGTTTAACCAGGAACATTTGTAAGATTTTCCTTGGGTTTGAGCTTCCCCTCAGGGCGAGGAGTGGATCGGAAAAAAATAGTTCATGCTTGCCTGCATATACAACCCACTGAGGAATAACAGTGGTGTGTGACGAAGTGTGCAGCACATACCCAACAGGGCTGCTCTTTCCTGGAGCAGCTATACCCTGAGACCTTTTCCACGGGGATAGTTGTCTTTCCTGGTAGTATCCCTTCTTTTCCCTCCTTCCCCGGGTAGTTCTTCAAGCTCGGGCAACATGAGCAGGTGCAATGATAGGTGGATGATAGAATTTATTGCGGATTTTACCAAACAAAAATGAAAGTGGGAGAAGGCTGGAACAGGACACACGGAAAATGTAGATTGTGATAATATGTTGGAAGTGTTTGAGGAAGAAGGGACCTGGAGTTACTACGAACATCACTGTGTCACTTGAGGATCGTGTGAATGCAGTTATAAAGATCCTCAAGCAATATTGTATCCTCCTGGATACCTGTCAGGTATAGTCATCGTGAAATGTGAAAAGTTCACAACTTGTTAGAAATAGTCTGGAATTTGCACCGTTGATGTGATATCTGTTTAAAAAGGATATATGTCGATCAATGAAAAAATCAATAGAACGTAGAGCGAAATAGTTCGTAGAAGAAACTGTTAAATTAGGAAAATCAGCCGAGGCTGGTTGATAGCAAGGACGTCTTAATTATCACACATACCATCACAACTGTAAACTTTGAACAATTTGCTACCCGAAGCTTGAGTAAAAAGTGACATCTGTAAAGTTTGAACAAACTGTTACCCGAAGGTCGCTTTAAAAGTTATACGAGTAAGTTAACCTTGATGACGGGACATGGTGAGCATAGCTGCGTACTTTTAACTACACACACACATATACATTGGTATTCCCATTATTGCAACAAATCATGATAGTGGTGGTGCGTCTGGCTTGGTATTCAGCTAGACGCAAGGTTCGATCCTCACAATAGGACCTGGCTGGGCTACGGGACCTGTCGAGCCTGCTCTTACTAGCTCATTTGGATACACCCCCGCCCTCTGCCACCCGCCCAATCTTAGCCCCCACCCACTCTTAGCCCCCGCCGACTCTTAGCCATCTACCCACTCTTGGCCACTCACCCGCTTTCGCAGGCCTGCCAATCCATCCTCTCTGCCCACCTGAGCTTTGCTACTGCAATAGTACGCCCACTTCGGCATCCACCCTTGCCCGCCCACTAACTCGTCTCCTCTTCGCCCACCTGGTATACCGCCTCACCATCACCCCCACACCATTCCTACACCCACCCATCATTCCCAGAGCAGCTTTTCCTCTCACCCGGCCAGACATCAGCCATTCTTTGCCGCCTCTATTGCCTCTCTTAGGTTTCTACTCTGCCAGTGTAATTCTCTGGCTTCTTTCTTTACACTTTCCGCTCTGTGTAAAACAAAATTTGTTATATATATATATATATATATATATATATATATATATATATATATATATATATATATATATATAATTTACACCAGAGGTGGACCCCATTTTTTATATATTTTAAAATAATATATTAGTATATATATGTCGTGCCTTTTAGGTAAAACTTGAGATTTTGGCTTAAATAGCAACACCCTTCTTACCGACTAAGACAAGCGAAAATTTGTGTATACAATAATTTCGCAAAAATCATTCTAAACCTAACGAAAAAAATATAATTCATTGTGATTATTAAATTATTGTAAACTTATCTAAAATATATTTAGTTTGATTATTCTAAATTAATTTGCTCTTGTTATAATAAGGTTAGGTAAGATTTCTAAGGTTTTTTGGTACAAAATTATTAATTTTTACAATAACATAAATGGAAAAAATATATCTTTAAACGTATAAGAGAACATTTTAGAAAGGACTTAATTTTAAATGAGTTCTTGCTAATTGACCAATTTTACCTATTCGGCACGACATTATATATATATATATATATATATATATATATATATATATATATAACATATATTATATATATATATATATACATACATATTGTAACCACGAACGAGTTGTATTTAATCAATAAGAACACTGCAACTAGCCGGGGGATCGAACCCGTGTTGTTTTAGCCCCCTCATGGTGAGCGAAAATTCACGGCTAGTCGCAGTGTTGTTATTAATTAAATGCCACTCGTTCGTGGTTGCAATACTATATATACTGCTTGTGGAGGCTTGTACACCAAATGGGGAGTAGAATGAAATTAGCTCTGAGGCACCCACACCATCGTATGTCCTCGGATCACGGTACAATACCTAGCTCTGCTGGGTGAGTAATTCTTGTAGGATTGTATGGTCCCGTGGGTTAGAGCGTCCTGGAATTTTCCCTCACCATGAGGCGGGCTAATACAACACGGGTTCGATCCCACGGCTAGTCGCAGTGTTATTGATTAAATACCACTCGTTCGTGGTTACAATACGATATATATATATATATATATATATATATATATATATATATATATATATATATATATGCTGAAGTGGACCACGATGTCTAGGAGGTTGGACAGTCTCTGTCTAGACTCTAGACAGAGGCGTGAGTTTAGGAACGCTGACTAGCTCAGAAAGCTTTTCAGTAAGCTTTCTGTGATGGTGGAGTCTGGAAAGTGTTTCGGGGGTCAACGCCCCCGCGGCCCAGTCCTTGACCAGGCCTACGTGGAGTCTCTTCCTCCTCCACTGCTCACACAGACGAGTATCAACATACATTCGTGTGACAGTTTAAATACCACCTTGTTTGACCTGTGCCTCGTGCACCTACAGTGTAGTGGTCGTTAGCGCTGCGCTTGTTGCAGCTCATTTATGCGAGAGGCTGAGCTGGAGAGGGGAAATGGGGGGGAGGGGAAGAGAAGAGGGAGGTGAGGGACGATGGGGGAGGTGTTGGTGTTGATATTCAGCTGGAGGCCGCGGAGAGGCCATTTCGTAATCCTATTAACTGGCGATCGCTTCGCGGATCTGACTCCCCTTAGAGGCTTGCACCCGGAGTTGGCTTCCTCGCGGGTTTCCTGGGGAAGTTTTCCCCTTAACCTTGCATGTGGGGGTTCCCCTAAGAATAATAATAATAATAATCTTTATTTCTGTAAGAAGTTTTCTTCAGAAAAATAAGGAAAAGAGGATTGTCACTGGAGGGAATATGTTTGAGTGGGTTTCGGGTTGGGGTGAGAGCTCAGAGGCTTTGAGTTGATAGAGGGCAGAGAGGAATAATAATAATAGTCTTTATTTCTACAGGTACAGACGTAGCTGACATCAATACATGCTATATAGAATGTCCCTATTTATGCAGATCATTTCGGGCAACTTAGGTTAATTTTGTGCCCCAGGATGCCTCACACCTTTCCTCTGCACAGTTCAGCCTCTCTCTCTCTCTCTCTCTCTCTCTCTCCATTCACTCTGCAACAGAGTGAGTGTTGACACGAGCGGCTTCTTGAGGCTGCACATTCTCACGCTGTGATTGAGCCACTCTGGAGCAGGTGGTGGTGGGAGGGAGAACCAAAAAATTAATAATCTGGCCCACGTTCTGGAAATGGCTCTGCATTTTACGCTTTAATGCGATTTTTCTTGAATTGGTTTTAAAATATAATAAACGGTTGTGGGTGCTGGCGTTTAATGGAGCAGAGTGGAGTGTAGGTCGGTGCGTGTGTTGGTAACGGATGTTCCCAGATGGTGCTCTTAGGCGGGTAGTGTTGATCATGTGGGCCTGTAAAAACAATACAAAAACTCGATAAAAATACTGCAAAACATTGCATAAATAGTACAAAAACACTGCAAAAACGCTATCATGAACAGTCTGTTACGGCTTGACAAAGCTCCTGGAGAGCGAAACGTTGCTGCAGTAACCAACAGCCTGGTTGACCAGGCGGTCAACAGGAAAGCCTGGCCTTTGTGTCTGTTATTGATTACGGGAGTCATCACCCCCGCGACCCGGTCTCAGACCAGGCTTCAAAAAATCAAGCAGGAAAATCAAGATAAGTTTCTTCTGAATGTATGTACAAGTTTGTGAGTTGTTTCAAGAGACAGTGAGAGGACTATTTCTATTACGATACCAAATGTTTTACTTCTGCGTCACACTGCCACTTTCTCTTGACAGGGCCTCTGGCCATTTGCTGGAAACTTCAAACAGTTTTGTAATTTTTCCGAAACGACGTTTCAGTATAAAACAGTAAAGACCCCTGATTCGTGTTTTGATTACTGATGAGAACGACACGTGTGCAACGCTGGGTATCTTTATTGACAACGAGTTTCGTTGCGCTGCAGGAATCATCAGTCGAATACACACATGAATTATTACCCTAGAAATAGTGGACGATGTAGAGTATATCTGAGGTAACCAAACTTCGAATAAATGCTTTAGAAAACCGACAAGTTGATAAATGAGACACTCTGGCAACACTTGGGTATCGTCATCTGACAGCGTGTACAGAATAAAGATGCCAAATGTCTCATTTATCACCCAAACTTCGGTTGATGGTAGTGGTGTAGCAGGACTCGTCTAAATCTTGCATTTTACAGTAGAAGCTGTAATGGATAAGAACAATTAAATGAACTAGAC